>CM036245.1:29820978-30013478 GCA_020698575.1 Bostrychus sinensis | reverse complement strand
ATAGAGAATGACCGAGCTAAGATCCTGTGGGACTTCCAGATCCAGACAGACAAAATGGTAGTGGTGAACCAACCGGACATTGTGGTGATGGACAAACAGCAGAGGAAAGCCGTTGTGGTTGACATCGCAATACCAAGCGATTGTAACATCAGGAAAAAGGAACACGAGAAACTGGAGAAGTACCAAGGCCTCAAAGAAGAACTTGAGAAGGCCTGGAAAGTGAAGGCAACAGTGGTGCCCGTGGTCATCGGAGCACTCGGGGCAGTAACCCCCAAACTGGAAGAGTGGCTACAGCGGATCCCAGGAAAAACATCAGACATCTCAGTCCAGAAGAGCGCAGTCCTAGGAACAGCAAAGATACTGCGCAGAACCCTCAAGCTCCCAGGCCTCTGGTAGAGGACCCGAGCTTGGATGGATGAAACCGCCCGCAGAGGGCGAGAGGACAATTTTTTTTTTTATATATACGGCTGAATCTCTAAAAATGTCAACTATAGGATAGAATATGAGAATTGGAGGAGGAATTGGAGGATAGTGAGCAGGTCAGTATATTTACAGCACTTATTTTGAAGACTGCAGCATTAACTCCTGACATTTAAATCCCCAGGGGGAAAGGGGGCAGGTATTGATTGCAGCGCACCACATTGGATTTATCTGATTTTTCTAGAATCACATATCAGCTAACGAGAACCAGTGTGACCTCAAACTGTCACTTATTTCAGAAGCCACTATATTGGGCTGCAGTCGCTCATCTCCCAGCACGACCTCTGACCTCAGGATTAGTACAAAAATATCATTGGACTGCTATAGGATTAGTCTGGCAAAAGCCCTTTTACCACTTGTAAATGTGTTGAGATTTACTACTTTGCATGCCATTAAGATTCAAATGATGCTGACCTCTGGGGGATATCTGTCAGTGGTCATAAATGCTGCTAAATGCTACGTCAGTAACATTTGTCCATCAGCTTAAGGAGTATTGACAATGCCACATTAATTAGTGATAGTTTATTTGACCAAATCCTAAAATTAATACAGAGGCCTGAAGCTATAGTAACATATGCATAGTTTGTTAAATTGCTAATGATAAATGTATATGCACTTTTAAGTCAGTCATATTTACACTGATGTCAGCTTGTTAATCTGTAAAGTTTATAAGCAGCCAAGAAAAAAAAAAAAAAACATGTGTTTTTGGTGTTGATCCAGAAACACTGTACCATTTTGAACAAAAGCCCAGTTGCCATGTACTAACTCCAGACACAAGGGGTCAGTAAAATAAAAAAATAAAAAAGTGTACTTTTTGGTGTCAATCAGCATAGGTGAGAAATAAAAGCCTTGTGCCTCAGTGGAAAAGCATTTAGCCCTGAACCAGAAGCCCCCCCATCTCAAATCTAAGTCACCGCTGCTTCCAACACTCATCCCCTGTGCAACCTCCATGAGCCTTACCTTGCGGCAAACTGCCCACAATGCATTGCAACCACTTCCAATTCATGTAGTGGTTGGTTTTTAAAGCACCTTTTATTTCATTAACAAATTGTATAAATTCATTCATTCATTCATCTTCTTCCGCTTATTCCCATTAGAGGTACTGGAGCCTATCCCAGTAACTTTGTGGTCTTATGTGGGGTACACCCTGGACAGGGGCCAGTTAGTCACACGCCTGACACAGAAACACACTCAGACAGACAACCATTCACTCTCACATTCATTCACTAGGGGCAATTTAAACTCAACAGCATAGACAGTCGATCTATCTTCCATGGTTTCATATATATTCCATAAACTAAGCATAAGTTGTCATGGTAAATGATACAGAATGAAAAGAAAACTAAACAAAATAACTAAACAAAAAGATATTTTTGTATAACAACAACAACAACAACAACAATAATATATAATATTTAGTATGTGACGTTATTTTTGAGGGTGCAAAGTAAGTTTTATTGATTTAATAGGTAATTCTTGGTAGAGGTTAATGCACATGATTTGATCACATGACACGGCAGAATGACACAACACGCTCACTCTGGAGCATGTTCCTAAAGTGTTCATATGCGGCGTTTGCAGGACTCTTGCCTTCGCTTTAGAGGGGCTGACTCTGGTAACTCTGGAGGAGACGCCTCCAAGCAGCCTTCAGAGGAAGGAACCTGCCAATTGGGAAACATCCAGAGATGGAGGTGGAGGTCTGCGCTCTCCAATTGCTTCTAATTACATTTCTTAGAACAGTTTTTAAAAAGATCTATACAGTGTCATAGTGCAGAAGGATAATATGCTATGTAATAAATGTCCTCTCGGTACTGTGAGGACATATCAAACTGATTCTGAATGCAATCAGAGAGACATACAACCAACATTAAGAGGGGCAATATCAATATAAAGCAATGCATATGCCCATTTTATATAACTATTTTACAATTGATCCAACAGTATTTCTACAGATTGAACATTATTGTCAAGTGCAGTGTGTCTGGCTGTTCAGGTTACCTACCTTCCACAAAAAAACAATATAAGTTCCACTATGTATGTTCCAATAGCAAGATATATTCTGACTGGGACTTAGACTGGCACAACACTACTCTCAGATGCACTTATCTTTTCAACAACTGATTTGCGTGCTGTTATTCTCAGTCCGTAAAAAAGCTCTGTTCTTCCATTTTTAGCCTTCTGGGACGGACTCCCAGCAGTAAAAAGTGTACATATGCTTAAGTGTGCAATAAATTGGAGGCTGGAGACTAGTGTTTGGAAGCAGCTGGTGGTCTGTTAAGCTGCCATTCTTCTTTATGAAAAGCTATCATTCATGCTTCTGCCTGTCAGCTAATGTCAGAGCCGCTGACATAAGGCCACTATGAAGCCTTCATTCAATGTAAGAGCAACTGAACCGGACACTGCATGTCACTGTGCAGCAATGTGCCCTGTGAATAACATATGACTAAGAGATCATTAGGTGGACTATTCAAAAAAATTGAAGCACTCAGAGAACAGTGATTTTTTTTATTTATTTTTTTTAAGAATGTGATGGGACATTGATGTTGACATTTGAATATTACCTTCTAAACTTACACAAGGAATCATATGCCTTTCAGATCATGTTTGTAGAGGTTTAAACTGCAGCTGTAGCCCAGTTGAAACATATTAAGACTGTGGAGATGGGATATTTAGTTCTCTGCAGAGGACATTATATCACCTAAATAATTGCAGCCTTTGGGATTTGATAATTGTGACAGTTCAAATTGTGATTTCATTGTTCAGCCCTACTAAAGAATTGATGACTTTTCAGCAAAGGTTTGCAGTTATCTTCCAAAAAGGCTAACGGCAAATGCAGACAAAAACTTAACCTGAGAATGGCTATAAAGTACAGTTTCAGTTTTGTCAGATATTGTAGCAATCTCTTTCCAAAAAACAGTTACATTCTGTAACATGAGCAATTATTTGCAGAACTGAGTATGACAAAATCTGTCCAGATATTTTCTTTGAAACCTTACAGCATATCATGAGCGCGGAACCTCCACAGACATTTTTTTAGTTACTTTGTTTGAATTAATGGCAGCAAGACATCTCAAAAAAGTTTCAACAGAGGCAACAAAAAGTTTTGAAAGTACTGATTAAAGTTTTTACATTTCTACATAGACACATGAAACCCTGCCTTCTCCAGGAAGCTCTCCTGCACTGTTTCTAGAGCCCATACACAATCACAAGACTCATTCTGATAACCGTAGCCATTTATCTATCTGTTAGCTTCATATTGCTAATAGCCATGCTAATTAGCCATTTCATCATGCTCTCTCTATTCTCCAGCTTTCAGTACAAGAACATGGAGATTTTCCTCTCATGTCTGAACTCAAATCCTCCCAACTCTACTCACTGCTGCTAAAAACTAAGGTCTTTGCAAAGGTGTGGGTGCTGTCAGACTGAGAGGGGCGAGGAGAAAGTGGACATTAAAACGACAGGCACCTAATTCAAGCATTTTCTGTAAAGTGAAAATAACAGCTCACCAAAAGAAGATGTTTTCCATACATATACACTGCCTATGAAAAGTATTCACCCTATTTAGCTTTTTCTTTTTTTTTTTTTGTTTATTGTTGCCTTACACAGGAATTTAAATGGATCAATGGGAGGTTTATATCTGTCACTTTACATAACATGCTTTATTGTGAAGCAAACAAGAAATATGACAGAAAACTGGAGTGTGCAGAAGTATTTCCCCCTGAAGTCAATACTTTGTAGAACTGCCTTCTGAAGGACTTCCAGCTCCAAGTCTTCTAGGATGAATGTTTATGAAATTGGTTCATAATATCACTAGGATTTGTGCTCATTTATAATAATAAAAAAAAAGCTCTAGCGCCTTAAGTTGGATGCACTGTAGTGCACTGTTTGAGTGGTTTTCTTCAAGAATGTTCCTGTATATAGCTTCATCCTTCATTCCTTCAGTTCTGAGCAGTTTTCCAGTCCCTACCAATGACAAATATCCCCACAGTAGGACACTACCATCACCAGGCTTCACTTTAGAGAGTGGGCGGTTTTGTGTTAGTCATAACATCTTTGATTGATGGCTCATTTTAATAGGATCTGGACAGAAGACCTTCCTGTGTTTGGGAAGTCTCCCACATGCCTTTTGGCAAACACAAAAGATGCTTTTTTATTGTTTTCTCCAAGCAATGGCTTTTTATGGCCCCTCTTCCACACAGCCCAGCTCTGTGGAGTGTATAGTTCAGAGTGGTCCTGTGGTCAGATACAACAGTCTCTGCTGTGGAGCTCTGCAGATCTTTCAGGGTTACCTTTGGTCTTTTTGTTGCCTCTCTGATGATTGCACTCCTTGCCCGGTTTGTGAGTTTTAGATGGCCATTTCTAGGGAGGTTTGGTGCGTTTCCCTACTTTTTACATGTTGTAATGAATTTAATTATGTGTTTTGTGGCATTATGAGAGTTGAATAGCACACAGGTCAACTTTATCTAACTGTTTCTGTGACTTCTGAGGAAAAGTAACACTGGATTTTTTTAGATGCCTCTTTAAAAAGAGGGTGAATACTTCTGCACACAAATTTTTTTTTTTTTTTTTTTTTTTTGGGTCATATCTCTTGTTTGCTTCACAATAAAAAAAGATATTTTGCATCTTTATGTTTGTCTCCATGTAAAGTAAAGTGACTGACATAAACCTCCCAGTGATTCATTTAAATTCCTGGTTATAAGGCAACAATGGAAAAATACTAAGGGGGATAAATACTTTTTATAGGCACTGTACATTATTTTAGTTATAAAATGTGAATTATGAATGCAAATTATTTTAAAAAGCCCTTTAAAACAGCTGGAGGAGCATTTTTAATTGGCAACATTTCAATAACATAATTATTGTGACTAAAATACAGTTTTATAAGATTTGCAATCACTGCATTGTTTCCTTAATTCACTTTACTCAGTGTCCCAACTTTTTCCTGATTGGGTTGGTAAAATATCACTAATTTTTGTTATTCAATTCCGAGAGGCCACTGTTGTACTTATTAAAGCAATTGTTTTACATGCCTTTGGAAGACAACCAGTAAATGATAATGTGAGACTGCTTGCTCCATCAAAGAAAACAAAACTAGGTTGAAAGGCAAGTGGGATCCAAAATGAAAAGAACTGAGCAAAATATAAATAGACAGAACAAATGAGAAATCATTTTGGTGCCAACAGGTAATCAGGGATCCTATTGCTTCTTAGAGTGAAGTGTGTGACTGCTATTCGAGAGACGAAAAGGACAATAACAAATCAGTGGCGTGAAGATGGCAGAGTGAGACTTCTCATTATGACGAGGGGCATTAAAGTCAGCTCAGTCACTGTTGGCGTTTTAAGGTCACCACATGAGTGAGATGATGAAGGGGTGTCAGTAACGAGTTTGTCACGGTGGACTCGGACACGCTGTAAGAAACGCTGGAGCTGCCAATACTGCTCAATGACAGGAGCGATGAGATGAACCAGGACATGAAAGGAAATAATACGTGACCTATTGAAATCATAGATAATAATAATACTAGATGACATATTAATGGGATCTTCTGTCTCACAGCATGGAGGTTGTAGGTTCATGCGTGAATAGGTAGGTACTGTATATTAGTAAATCTAAATTACCCTTAGTCAATGAATGTTACGGAAAATGGATTTTCTGTTAGTGTAAAGCAGTGGTTCCCATACTTTTTTGTCAGGGCTTTTTGTCACACCATGAGTACCTCCTCACATATGTGCATTACTAATTCTTCCAAAAGTGGTCGTTTAAAACATTTGCTTATTAGCACAAGACATTACTTATTCTCACGCATTTTCATTCTTTTCTTCTTCTCAAGATTAATAAAGAATAATAAAGGGCCTGCCTTTAACCATAACAATAAATATAAAAACATAATATAATAAAATATAGTATCATGTTTTTTTACTTACTTTTTATTGTTCAACATAAATAAGAATCTTAACATTTTCTACAAAGAAAAATCTAAATATGCAAAATAACTCCCATTTCAAACAAGCTAATAAGCAAATAAAATAATAGATAAATAAATAAAAATACATAATTGTCAAATAATGTTCTTTAGCTGTTTCACCTGCTTTTGATCAGCCAATGACACATGAGCACAAAAATGTTAATAGTTCAAGTTTACAATAATGCAGCTATATTCTTTTGATTTTTGAAATAAATTATGAAATAATTCCAAGTACTCCCAGATGTCTCTGTACCCCTGGTTGGTTACTCCAGTTCACTTTACATTTATATTTGGAGTCACTTTGGATTGTACTTCTGTAAACTGGTACTTTTGAAGATTTGTATGCAATTTTACCACTGCTCTATTAGTGGAATTAATGTCTATTTATATCTATGCCTATGTGTATGTTCATATCTCTGCTCCTCTGGCACAAACATTTCCTTTGAGATAAATAAAGTTATATCTTATGAGACTCAAAGTTGCTGGGACAGGCTCCAGAAAAAAGCTGTCGAAAATCAATGAATGACGTCTTACGGTCTTATCATCTATTATTTCATCTATTATTTATTACAATTGATTCGAATTATTTTAGAGACTGCAATCTAAATGGAGCCTGTGATTCACAAAAACACTTAAGGCTCTCAAACCTAATAATTGTAGCAGTCAGTGTCATCTAACAACTTTGTAATAAGTATTTGATGAGTAATTTCTTTTAACAAAACAGAACTTCTTAACATTCTTTTTTAAAACTTGCCTCTTGCATCCATTTAAAGACAGTTATACCTCCCTCGCTGGACCAAGCAGAGTCCAACATTCCCTATCTGGCCGTCCATCTGCCCATCTGTGCTCCCGTCAGTCTGGCTGGCTGCTTTAGAGTCAATACTCCTGAATGCTCTGATGCCTTCCTTACAGTCCACTTCCATTGTTTCCTGGCTGCCTGCCATCCGGACCAGCTGCCTCCAGTCTCTCTGCTGGACGGCCTGTCTGTTTGGCTGACTGCGTTCATGCCTGTCCATCCACCTGCCTGTCTTTATGCAGCTGTACTCATCTTTTAGCATTAGCAAGTGTCCATCTGTAAAAAAAAAAAAAAAAAAAACTTCCTTTAAGACAAGTATCTCTAAGCTCCTAACTGTTAAACTTGCTGATTTTTTTACTGTCAAGTGTAGAGTTATACACATTATACAAGAGCAAAGAGAAGACAGAATGAAGCAAGAATGAGTTTAAGTTGAGTACCAAGCTGGACATCACACCAATTTTTTGCATTTGTCCTTTTGATTGCTGTATTAGGCTAAGTAGACACTGGCTTATTTTCAAACAGACAGATTTAGGACTATTTTTCAGGATGTACATTTTTACCTAGTCAGGACTACCATACCTTGTTTACAAGGAGGGCCAAGCAGGTGAGATGTGGAATTGACTTTATGATCAAAATGATGCAAATCTTACAATTTTTTCAAATTATACATATTTAGTCATTATATGAAATTTTCAGTTTTAAAGGGAATATATTAAGCTTTTATTCATATTTTTAAACCAATCTTAACAACATGGCATGTTTTACAACCTTTAAAAACATTCACTAAAAAGAACATTTTTAATAAGTACTCTACTGCTACCATAAAGAAACAGGTGAAGCGACCAGCAGAGGGCAGGAGAGTGCAGGCTGTTGCTCCACTCTCATCATACAACTTTTTGTATGATGCCATTTTACTACAAAATTTAAAAAAAATAGCTTTGAGGAATCAGTGGAAACCCAGCTGTACACCTTTCTTTGGATAAATGAATGAGTGCAGACTGGATGTAGAGGGCTTGTTGATTGGTCAGTGCTTCCTGGAGGGGGCGGGGATTTGTGGGAGAGGCGGAGGTTTGTGCAGCTGAGTGTTTTCGAAGGCTCAGAACTGCCTTTCCACAGAATAAAGGATTACTCAAACAGGCGGAACAAAGCAGAACAAAACTCTAGGTTTGTTTTTGATGAGGGAACAATATTTTTACATGCAACTTGCAAAGACATGCTGTTGTTTATGAAATATAATAAAGGTCCTCTAAATCAACTTTTTGACCTTTTAACCATGTTGTTTTAAGTAATAAATGCAATACTAATCAAAGTTATTCCAAAAAATCCTTAAATTAGCACAATATAGGACCTTTTATATAGTATGGTCAGTATCTCCAGATCCTGTAAGTCTGATGGTGATTTTGGTTTTTGCCTTTACCTACGGGGATTGCTACACCAAATCTGTTGCCTGGTGATTTGCATATCGATTTGGCATGGGTTTTACGCTGGATGCCCTTCCTGACACAAGCCTCTCCATTAATCCAAGCTTCGAACACGCGGCAGAATTTCAGTTTGATTTTTAGGCACATTTTTTCTTGTAGCAAATAGAACACTTCACTATTTGCCTTTTTATTCATCACAACACTGATTTCATGCTGTTGTTTATGTGAATAAAGTTGAAGTCTGAGAAGTACTACCGCACTAATACAGAGAATTGTTAATTACTCTTTTGACCCATAAAGTATACATGTTCTGCATTGGTGATATTTACAATGGTGATTCTCTTTCTTTCTGTGCAAATTTAAAGTGACTCTTTGATTAATACACTTTATTATGTTTGTAGTAGCATTGAAATTGTTGTCACTCTAGTCGACTACCTTTTTAATCACATGGGGGAAACTCAGCATGTTGCAGATCAAAGGATTTTTATGGTAATTATCCAAAATATTTGCAAAGCCCAGTGGAACAGCGGCTGTGAAAACTAAACAACACATTGTTTATTCATGATTAACAGAAATGAAACCGGATGTTGGCGGTGCATTCTGATCAAACCAGCTACATTCAAAGAGAAACAGACAAAAGATGTTCAGACATCTTTCATTTTAGTGCAATCAGAAGCAATACAGTATATGACCAGTGCACTTCATAAAGCTTTGACTTAGTTTTCTATATACTTTTTAGATTTTCTATTTGGATTTCAATTGACTTTTGCCTTGAAATTTTAAAGTGACTTCAAGTCTCCTGTAGAAAGGTTTTGAATTGAAAAATGTTAGGCAGAAGAAACTTTAAACCATGTACAGTGATAGAAAATGAACTTGGATTTGTATAGAGCTTACATAAATGTTATTTTAGCTGAACCCTTACCTTGATAAAGTAAGATTTTAGTTTTATGTCTGTTCTTAGAGAACAACTCATACTGCACTGATTTTAAGATAACATTATATATAGAATGTGAAATACTAATGTAAAGGTATAGGACCTTCATACATGTTAAACAGGTTATAATCTTCTTAGCCATAGCTAGCTAGTGATGCTAATGGATGCAGAACAATAATAGAAGACCTTGTAGCGTGTCTGGTTAACCAAACAGGGTACATTTCTGGGGTTAGTTCTTGTATACATTGAGATTTTAATGCAGTCAATTTGATGATAAGCTTTAAATTCAAGTTCTGTTGCAGCTATGAATCTAAATTAAAAACATTCCTTTGTAGAATCGCATTTTAAAATTAATAACTTTTTTAATTTGTTTAATTGTGTATTGTTCTAACTGATTTTGTCCTGTTTTTTTATTTTTGTATATTTGAAATCATTGTTTTGAAAAGTGCTATAGAAATAATCACAAACTAATATCCATTTTGTTCTATGGCTGGTTTGGTTCAGACCAATGATAGGAGCAATACGAACTGTACTTTTTTACATTTACTAATATAAATGCAGAGAGTCTAGGATAGCTACATTACCCCAGTCCTGAAATATGGCAGCGGGGCATGGACCATCAGTAAAGCCACAGGTAACACCATCAATGCTGCAGAAATGTCCCAAAGTCACCAATGAAGACGTTCTAAGAAGCGCAGGAACACAAAAGGAAGGGGAGTCGAGGCCGTTAACGACAGAAACTGATAGATTAGCCTCAGCAGATGGTTGGATACATCTCCTATCACCCTGTTGAAAACTGTCAGAGAAGTCGAGCACTATCGGGGCATGGTCGCCAACGTCTTTGGCACGGCACCCTGAGAGAGAGAGAGTATAAATGCATGACTTAGCTCTGGTTGAATAAAACGTGTGTACTTGTCTTAATCTAAGAGTTGTTTGACCTGATACTGAACATTCATCCATTCATATAATAGGGTCTAAATAATGAGTAAAAAAAAAGGTATTATTTGCACAATCATTCATTTAACACAGACAATAAAACGATTTAAGACTTTTCTCAATAAACTACACTTTTCTTAGTTTAGTGAGCATCCTTTTCATACTTTTCTCAAATGAGACAAATGAGCATGAAGGCAATGGATATTTACACTGCCTAAAATCTGCCTGTTAGTATTGAAACAGAATATGTTTCGGCTGCTCCCTTTTTCATCAGGGGTCACCACAGTGCACCAGTCACAGTGATTTGGCAGGTTTTTGGATGCCCTTCCTGTCTCAACCAGCCACATACTGTGACTGGAGTAGGCAATGTGGGTGAAGTGTCTTCCCCAAGGACATAACAGTAGTATGTGTTTCGAGAAGGGTTCAAACACTTAACCCACTGAGCCACTGTTTCCCCCTGGTGAAATTACAGTAAACATTTTCCTAAACTCTTCTGTATTTTCTGTCTCACATATTTTTTATTTTCTAGCCACATAATAGTGATTTCCATGTCCTGATTTCATACTTCCATCTAATCAAATACACGGTCTGCTCTCTCATTTTGACTATCAGCGGCACTGACAGAGGAGTGTCCTGTTTTGTTTGTAGACAAAAGCTCATCACAAACTTTTACATTTTAAAGTTTTTAAATATTTAAAGTTCAGGTTGAGTGAATGTTAAAATTCTGGATTGTGAGTGATTTTGTCTTCGAGCTGTGTGAAGTGTTTAGAGAAATAGTTTGGGAACTGTGTGAAAGCATTTGCAAAGAGATTGATATATTTTATAATATATCATTTGTAAAATATATTATTCAATAATATCCCTTGTTGTTTTAGACAAAGTTTGACCATATTCAGTGTCAGTGGGACACTTGACCTAGCTTGTCTTTTATATGTTTCAATGGTTTAATAAGAGGATTGCAAATATTTTCTCATGATCTTTCACATAAATTACCA
This sequence comes from Bostrychus sinensis, assembly GCA_020698575.1. Taxonomy (NCBI): domain Eukaryota; kingdom Metazoa; phylum Chordata; class Actinopteri; order Gobiiformes; family Eleotridae; genus Bostrychus; species Bostrychus sinensis. Next base: position 30,001,951 of record CM036245.1, on the reverse strand, counting down.
AATAATTCCAAGTACCCCCTGCAAAGTGCTCATGTACCCCTGGTGGGGAAACACTAATCTACAGGATTTAGTAAATCCCATAAAAAGGGGCAAAGCAATCTGTAATAGGGGTAAATAGGAACCTAAATTAATGCCAATCTACATAGAAAGTGGTCGACAAACAAGCTGCCAAGCACACTGGTCAGTTGTCTCCTATATGGGGCAGTTTGTGACAGTTAACCATGATACTCGACAACAATTCACACAAAATAACTGCTTATAAATTAATATAATCCACATTAACAAGAAGTAGATAGAAACCTAGCTTTGTAAAGCCAAGCTCCACTTCTGCAAACACCTTCCTGTCAGCCATGGTTCTAATCTTCTGCCAACTGTAGGTGAGGGAGCTGTTTATAGCCGTGCATTATTGTCATCGTGTCTCAGTCATTGGTTTGTGTTGAGCAGAGTTCAGGACAAAAGAGCATCCCAAAATAAAACTCAGACACCTGACATTGGGAAAACATTGTACTCTCATCAGAATATTGCATTGTCAGTTCAACCTTTCCCGTCCCGAGAACCATCATGGAGTCTGTCGTCATTATACCCAGAAACAATACTAGCGCTGATGTTTCGGATTCGGTTACAGGGTACGGCGAGGGACCGGAGGAGGCGTACCGGCGGTAATGTGGTGTTTTTCATTAGCAGCTTGCATAATTAGAAAATTAACTCCAGTGATTTAATAGGACAGACTGTGTCCCTCCCGCCCCATCACCGCATTTCATCTGTCTCTGCCTTTGTGTCTTCATTGTTCCCGTAGCACTACACACAAGCACACTGTAGTTTCCATGAGGACAGCCATTAGCATAATGCAAGCCCTCGCCGTACCTAATGTTACCTTTAAAGGGTACAGCAGGGCCCTACAATGAAATTAATCTATTCTAATTCAAGCATAACAGAAGGTTAACCATGCAGATGCTGAATGACGCTGGCGATGAGAGGGAGTTGTCAATTCATTGTAATGAGTTGCATTCAAGAAGAAGATAACCAATTTACCTCGAGCACTATTGGTAAAAAGTTCTGCGTTTCTTGCTTAAAGCTAAAATACTAGAAAATGCCTGTCAGCTCACAGTTGTCCATAGCATCTATGAGTTTTCAGATATTACCACTGCTGGAATAGCACCTTCCCAAGTTGAACTTTCCATTAAAATGTATTCACTGTTGACGAGATGTGTAAAAAGTATGTCAATTGGAGAATACTTTGAATTACAACAAGTAAGTACGCAAGGCTAGCGATGGAGCTGCAAAAGTTTTGGGGCATGAGGGTGGAGGTTGTTCCGGTAGAAGACAGAGGGCAAGAGCGAAGACGATAAGTGTCACAAAAGCCACATTTTCACCTCAAGGGGAAGTAACATCTTCAACTGCCCAAAGAGGTCACCATCTGCTGATGTTAGGATGTCACCTGGTTGGTGAACTGAAACCCAACTTTGAGAAAGACCAAAAAAACAATGAAAAAGTGGCGGTGGAATACAATAATAGCAAAAGCTGACGACTTTGAACCTTGGGGTACACCCTGGACAATGTCTAAATATTTGCAGGATTGGATTGGTTTGCTTTGGATGTCTTTTGCATGTGTTTGGATGGTGGTAAAAAGCTGGAGTACTTGGATAGAACCAATGGTAATACAGGGAGATCATGCAAGGCTCTAATCAAAGAGACTGAGAATCGACCAGCATCAGGATTGAACTCATAATCTTGCTGAGATGCAGGAGTACTAACCACCCTGCCACCTAGCACACCCAACATCTTTCACATACTGCTAGTTTCATGCAGATTTCTTTGACTGCACATAAGCTGAAATTGAACCAAAAAGTATTGATTTAAAGATGGGGTTCTTATGAGGAGTCTTGCTAAAAGTGCTAAAGCTAAAATATCAGTATTATCTCCCATTCAGACATGCATTAGAACTATGTCTGGTCTTTTTTTCTGAACACAGTTCCACTTTTCTCAAGGTTTATCTGTAGATTATTGCTCCATTACAGTAGATTTTGAGAAGAAAATAGTCGATCTATGCTGTCATGGTACTCCACATGGAGGATGATTGACATGTGCGATTGGCAGCTCACTCGGCTGCAGCTAACTTCAAAGACATGCAGTACTTTCAGGCTTCTAAGTATAAACTTCGGGTACCTTGCTTGCTGGGTTGCTGCTATTTATATTCTTATTTTCTAATCGTAGGTGCTCTTTCTCTAAACAAAAACACGACACCACTAGAGGACTTGAGAAGCCATCGACCAAACATTACAGCTTAGAATAAGAGCGTATTGATATTAAATGGAAAATGCTAAATGCTCTACTTCTACCTAGTGCCACTCAAAGCTCCTCTACAGTCAGCATCCCATTCACTGTATGCTTTCACAAATAAGCTCTCATTCAACTCCTGTAGTTTCCATGGTAATTGGGACCTCATGTTTACCTTTAAACGGTGTCAAGTACTAGCTTGATCACGTTTATTTTGATGTGACTGGCACCTTTTGCTATTATGCACTATAGGCGCTTTTACACTGGGATGGAACGGGGTGCAACGGGTTGGTTTGAGGGCGTTTTCCACTTTCCAAAGCATTTAAGGGCATTCCCAAAATGCGTTCCAATCTGTTAAAAGTCAGCTTCAAACATGTTTTTATTTCATTAACGCAGCTTTTGTTGCACTTGTGTGACATGTTTCTTGAACCCAGAGAAATAGAAACAAGCAGTTTTTAGAGATACCTGTACCAAACTTAACACAATCCATTCCATACTGCCCAGTGGAAAAGCGCCTTATGAGTCACCCTCCTGAGGCACCTCAGTGGCTTAGAGCACATACCACGTACTGGAGTGGGACAGTTTGCTCTTTGTCATTGCCGTCTCTCTTTTCTTCATTTTCTGTCTGTCCACTAACACAGTTAAATAATGGTGAAATAAAACAACAAATAAAAGACAATAGACACTTTCTCTGTATTACTGGCTGCCAAGTCGTTGATCGCCAACTAATGAAGACCTTGTTATCTTCAAAGATTATTCCTATCACAATAGAGTATGTTATCAGTGGCCTGTTGCTGGATGCTAGTTTAAACTAACTCAGAGTTGTAGTCTAACTTCTGAGTTAACGAAGCCCAACAAATCCAAACTTGGTAACTTTGGGACCATGTGTTGCTCGAAGCTGGTTATCAACTTCCTCTGTCAACTCAGAGTGAAATCCTTAACCACTAATTAATGCAACTGCAGCTAGCAACGGACAGCTAATAGAGCTCAGCCTGGAGGAAAAGGAGACCAAAAGTCATTTATATAGCCTCATGTTGAAGATAAAGTAAAAGTTTGAATGTATTATTATTATTTATTGGCTGCTCCCTGTCTTATTCAGGGTCATAACAGGTAACCAGTCATCACAGTGATTTGGCAGGGTTTTACACCGGCTGGTCAGTGAACGCTTCACTGTGCCTCTGTCGCCGCAAATGTTTTAATGTTTAACCAATACAATTGTAAATAATATTAGTATAATGTATGGAAAAGTTAATAATCACAATTATTTAGGCCATATTTGGAATCATGGTTATTTAAAAAGGATTTTTCATGTACTGCCAAAATAATAACCTGTAGAGGAAGAGTAGTTAAATTTTTTATTTGTGTTGTGTTGTTTCATAGAACCTATATAAGATTTTGGACTAACCTTTTTGACAAAGATAAGTGTGCATCTAGCTTTGACAGAACTGTAAAGTCCCTACATATGGATGCAAAGAGCATGAGCATCATTCAGAGTCCAATTAAATTAATAGTTTTTTTCTCAATTATCTTGATTATATAGATTTTGTAATTGCCAAGAGCCAAAATTGTAATCACAATAAAAATTTGATTAATTGCACAGCCCTAGTAAAAATGAAATGAAAACTTATTTTACAGTAATTAATGTCCACTCAGTGATCTTGTTCAAAGTTTATTAAATAACTTTCACTTTAGTCAAAATAATAAATGTGAGCCCCAGAACAAAAAGTTGAGCTGGGGATGTGTCACGTTATTTTGCTCACAGCTGACCAGAACCAGAACTAAACCTGAATTTACCTGGAAACCTAAACCAGCCTCAAGCAACAGGCCTCCAGATGATTTATCTCTTTTTTTATTATTATCTGTTTTTAAACCTATCCTAACAAACATGACAATGTGACATTCCCCTTTCCGCTGAAGGCAACGGCCTCACAACCCAACATCAAAAAAGTCAGCCTTTAGTCAGCCACAGCTCCCGTTTTTTTTTTTTTTTTTTTTTTGACATCATCAGACAAATGCCACTGATCATTGTCCGCGGCCGCCCCTGCACACTCGCTGCACGTCTGTTCTGTTTATCTCCCACTAGTCACGCTGGATGAGTTTTTCCAGCCCGTGGCCAGATGGTGTCCTCGCCAAAAGCCTGTGTGGCACGGCGCTGTCCCCTCTCTCTCATTCTTACACACACAATTCCAAATACCAGCATCCCAAACATGCTCTCCCTCTCTCTCTGTGTGCTCGCTGTAGCCCCAAACTGTCGAAGCAAAAATACCCACAACGTGTGCCGCGAGACCTCATTTTTATACAGTGGCGTCCCTGGAGAGCTATAAAGACAGAGAAAGAGGGTAGAGGGGAGGATAGTTGCAAGTCGACAAGTTTTTTTTAGGCTAAATTACAATGGCAAAAGGAGAATGATAGAGAGATTAATAGTGAAATGGCAAAAAACACCACAGAATAAGCAAAAGACTAAGATTTGAAATTTTCGCCTTGTAAGCGTAAATGCCAACTATGAGGATTCCAGCTCAGCTTTTGTTTTAGGGAAGAAAGCAGTGACGAAGAAAACAATGAGACAGAAGAAAAAAAGTTAAAAGTTAGTCACGCCTGAAGAGATTTGGCATCATAAGACATGGCTTTCATTCATTTTCATTAGCCGCGTATACGTCAATCCCCGGAGTTTAGACAGAAAGGGAGGCGTGACGAGACAGGGGGGGAGCTACGGACCCAAAAGTTTGCATTTGGAATGTCAATATTGCCATTGGAGTCTGCTTGCATGGAAGGGCTAAGTGCCGACAGACGCGGTTGTGTAATGACAGGTTTGGTGCTGCGCCGCCGCGTTCATTCACAGCCCATGAAAAGTTGCAGGTGTGAAAGAATCTAAAACCACCGCTCTTTTTTTTCTATATTTGTAAAGCTGGATTTATTTAAATGATCATGTTCATTGTGAGCAAGCAGACAACTTTAGCTCTAAATTGATATGGAGCAGAATTATGAACCAGGAGAGAGTAATATCACCTATACTTAAACTTAGACTGGTTACTCAGACCTTTTTTTAGCAAGGTGAAGTGGGTCTACAACCTCTCCCAGTCTTATCCATTGTCATCTTCCAATAATTCCCAACCAAGAAGAAAAAATTTAACCTAGAAGTTAGTGATTAAAAGGAATATATTGTGCATTTATTCGTATTTTTAAACTAATAATTGTTGCCTCTAGAACAGTATTGCATGTTTTACAATCTTTTAAAACATTATCTGACTAAAAGAGAACATTTTTTAATAAGTACTCTACTGGTGCCGTAAAGAACCAGGTGACGAGTCCAGCAGAGGGCAGCAGAGTGCAGGAGAAAGCAGCGTGTTCCATATAATTAAAGAAAAAGAGCACTTAACTTCCTTTAACTTTTCGTGTTTTGCCATTCTACTACAAAATGAGAAATAGCTGTGAGGAATATTGACTGGATGTAGAGGGCTTGCTGATTGGTCACTGCTTCTTGGAGTGGGCGGGGGTTTGTGGGAGAGGCGGTGGTCCATGCAACCAAGTGTTTTGAGGGCTCAGAATGGCCGTGCCAGAAAATAGAGGATTACTTAAACATGTGTGAGTGAATAAAACACAACTCCAGGTATGTTTTTGATGAGGGAATATTATAACATTGGAGAATTGAACCTACTAGTAATACCTTATTGTAAAGATGCAGATCCATGCTGTGCAGTGTAAAACAGTAATATGTGACCAATAAAAAATAAATCAACATCTGCAAATGGACTTTGGTGAAGGTGAACATTTTGGAGCCAACACTCATTTTTTACACATTTACTTAACTGATCCATTTCCACTCTATTCTCAGTTACAAAACAATCTGTGTGATCAGAGCTACAACAGTTACATTGTCTCTCCTGACAAATGTTGTTGAATTGCTGGAGCCATATAAAACTGTAAACTGCTCCTTTTTTTTCCATTGAAAATCCTCTGTGACATGTTGTTCCTAGTATCCCAGTTTTTGACAAAGGAAATGAACCCAGAACCACAGAGGAAGTGGGTCATCTCCCTGACATCTCTGTGACAAGATTAGCTCTGCGTTTGGCCACTTTTGTCACTTTGTCTCGAACACAGATATGAGCAATGGCAGCTGTCACGGCCATAAACATAATACTCTGCAGTGACAGATAAAAGCATGACAGTCTGCAGCCGAGAGCCACATCAGAGAATTTCAGTTAAAAAGGATGCACACTGCTTTAATGAATCAAATTCTGAATTGCAAACCCAGTTCCAGAATAGTGAGGACACATCCAATAGTAACCTTAAGTCTTGTCCATTGTCCTGAGATTTCACCATTATCTATTGAAGGTGTAACAATCCATTTACTTCATCAACATATTCTTTTTTTTTTTTTTAATTTCTACTCTCTAACTACATGGCTAGAAACTTGATTAGTATTGACTTACATGAAGTTTATATTGATACAAATTCAATATTCAGGGATCTTGCCGGTATCAGCAAATCTAATTTAATGCTTTTTAATGCTATTTTTAATGTCATTTAAACATTTTTAATGCCACAAACATATATTCGCTGCCGCTTAAATTGTCAAACTGTATTTGCGAGTACTGTAAAATACAGTTCATATGGCACCAAGAATGTTGAAAGTCAAACATCTGGTGTTTGGGTAATTTGGTCCCACTGGAAGCAAACTCGTTCTGCCTGTCTATCACGCTGGTGTAGGCGAGGTAAAAAATGGTAATTATTATTTATATACACATATTTATATTCACAAATGAAACTAGTAATATCAGCAATTTTACCTCAAAACTTTAAACAAAATTAAATTTTTGAATGCCTGTTAATTAAATGTAATGCTTTTTAATGCCATTTAAGGCCTTAAACTTTATAAAATCATGTTAATGTTTCATGTCATCCACATTTTGGGGAAAAAACAAACCAAAAACACATACAACAGCTCACTGACCACCTCAACACTATGGAACACGCTGGCAATATAAAATTTACCCACGAAGAAACCAACAACACCATAGTTTTTCTGGATCAGAAAATATATCAAAAGGACGATGGCACCATACACATAAAAATACACAGAAAATTAACACACTAAGACCAATTCTTACTATGGACTTTAGAGCATCCAGCAGCACACAAAATCTCAGCAGTCAGAACACTTTATCACAGACGCACAGGGCAAGGAGGAGGAAGAAACATATGCAATGCACTTAAAAACTGTCAGCATCCCACTTGGGCCCTAGAAAAGCAAACACAAATGCATCCACAATAACATTACCATACATCCAGGGGGGTTACAGAATGTATACAAAGGGCCATGAAAAGACACAACATAAACACACCAATAAAATCACATACACAACTCAGACAGTTACTCGTAAAACCCAAAGACAGAATAAAACAAGTCATAATGTCACAAATGTGACATTATGTATATTATACCATGTCTATCAAAACATACAAAGGTGAAACAGACAGAACATTTGGAATACGGACAAAGAACGTCAGACAGAATGTAAAAATTAAACATCCAACAGAAAAACGAGCAATAAAAAAACAAGCAGAACAAGAAAACCTCAAATCAGCCATATCCGCCCATGGCAAGAGGAAAAATCCCATCATGGACTGGAATAATGCCAGGGTCATCCGTGCCCAAAGTAACAAGCATCACCGCTGGATCACTGAGGCCACTGAGATTAGGAAACATGCACCAAGGACTATGAACCGGGACGAGAGAGTCCTACACTTTATCCCACACCTGCGTTCCTGGAGAAGGCATTAGACAGTAGGGGCACAAGCTTTCTCTAATCAAAAGCTCACAATTTCACCCTGTCATTCTCTTAATGTTCTCTCATGTTTTCTCCCACATACTGTACTCCATCTAGACTCTTACACCACATCCCACTGACAGTGTCTAGTCATGGCACATGTTAGTGGGTGGAATATATTAGGCAGCAAGTGAACATTTTGTCCTTAAAATTAATGTGTTAAAAGCAGGAAAATAGATAAGTATAAGGATTTGAGTGCTTTTGACAATAGATAAATTGTGATGACAATAGACAACTGGGACAGAGCATCTCCAACACGTTGGCACTTGTGGGGTGTTCCTGGTGTGCAGTTGTCATTATCTATCGAAGGTTGTCCAAAGAAGAAACAGTGGTGAACTGGTGGCAGGTGATGCATATGGGGAGCTAAGGCTTGCCCATGTGGTCCCATCCAGGTGAATACTGGTTCTTACATAAAGCTGTCAGAATACACAGTGTATTTAGTTGCCCTTTGACATAAAACAAAATCATATGACATAAAACAAAATCGCTTGTAAAATGTCTGTCCCATGGTTGCTCAAATGATGATTTCTATACCATAAAATTTGACTGTCACTGTTTGGAACTTCACAGTAATCTTGAACAACCCCAAAAACCCAAAAATCATGTGTTTCTTCACCAATCTATTAGCATTTATAAAAATATGCCAACTACATTTAGACTTATGCCGCTAACAGAGATAATGCACACATCTTGCCTCATTTTTTTTATTTTTATTTATTTATTTATTTATTTGAATGGGACAGCGTGTACTAATGAATGGCTAGTGCCGTGAATACACCCGATTATAGCTCAGAGCTAATTTCCAGCCGTAGTCCTCACTCAGGCACATTCACATTTAACACCTGATTGTTCTTTTGTGAATAAAATACGGGTTCACAAGCTTTGCAATTCATTACTTACTGTTGCCCAACTTTTTAGAATTGAAAGTTCTCTTTTACCTTTCTTACCTACTGCTTTTTCATATATTTTTGTCATTATATATTATGATATGCAGAGGAATGAACACGCTCGGCCGAGGTTACCCGAATGCACTGCTTTGGTCAATGCGCTTCAGGCGCAAACTCCAGCCACCATTATTAAAGTCAAAAGGTGATGAAGTGAGTCAGACAGTAATTTAAGCCATGTTTTTATAGCCTGGGGCACAATATGTAAAATAAATTCAAACAATGATCAAAAGACCTTCTCTAATTACGGTAGAAGTATTTGATGTGGGCCTAAAAAACTGTGAGTTCTGATTAAGGCCACATTCAGAAACTGTGAGGAGCAGAATAATGCAAGTGGCCACATGAATGGTACCAAAGATTTGCCAAATGAGTTCCATCTAAAATAATTAGGTCCCAGTCTCATAAGAGAGAACTAAATCTGGGGCAGACAGGTTAAGCTGGGGATACACTACATGAATTTCCCAGTCATTACAGGACTAGGAGCTCACACTAATCAACTTGTTTCAGCAGATTTTGTTCTGACGACTGAAAGATGGGATTTCCTCACAATATAGTGAATGCACTAGTGGTCATGCTTTGAAAGTTTTGGAGGAGAACAGTGTGACCATGACAGGTCTTTAAACTGTACACAACACATTTGAATAAAAACAGTTTCAGTTAGTGCTACTTTTACTACAACTATCCACTTTTCCATCTAAGTAAAACAATACTTTTACTCATTTGGATACATTAAAAAAATACTAATACTGAATACTAAAAATTCAATAATAATGCATCAGTGTTCTATAGACACTTGAAGCTGCAAAATAAATGTACAAATACCAGTCTGAATAAGTGTGTTATTAGCTGTGATCTGAAAACCGTTAGCTCAGTTATGGACCCCTAAATGGGTGGAAGCGAGTTCCACAGCCTGGGAACAACAGCAAACTCTGACACAGGTATCCAAGAAAATAGAAGCCTCACCTATTTTCACATTCATCGCTGGTGCCTGGAAACATTTTTCAGCCAAAATGCATAGAAAATATGCATTTATTGTTGCATCCAGTGTGTTTTAGGCCTAACACATTCATAGAGGCAAGGTGGATGAAGTGTCTTGCCCAAGGAGGCACTGCAACAGTATTAACTATGGAGAGTGGAAACAACTGCCAACCTTCTGGTAATTGGACGACCTCTTCCTTGTACTCAAGAGAGAAGGCCGACTGACACTCAAGGTCTTCAAGGGGGCTGTAATTTGACATTACTGCATAACAACTGGTAAGTTTGGAAAAGTCTTGATTCATTCTTCCTGACCTTTTGCAAATTTGGCACATATGCAGCCCATAAACTTATATATGATATTTTCAACTTCACACATACAGTATAGAGAACATTTTTAAGGGTGCGTTTATTTGTCCAATACAGTCATTGTTCTCTTTGGGGAAACTTTTATTTTTTTAGTTCAGTACTAACCATTTTATTTGAGACCATAATGTGAAAAAGGTTGAATGGTGTGGTAGAATAGCCTCCCTTCATTCAACTCATTCTCAGACATTCATCGTTTTCTTTGTGGAAGTAGCTTACAAAAGCTTACAAAAAGACTTGCCACTCTTGGGGTCATTTCTCCACAATAAACCAAATGTTGTGAGGACACCGTCCAGCCATGTTAGAATACAAAGTACCGAGAATAAGGCCACTCAAAAAGATACAGTTGGTGCCAGAGGGAGTAGAAAGTGGTACAATGAGGCAGCAGTATTGTTTGTCTCCCCTGTTGTATCTCGGTTTTTCCGCTGCATCCTGGTTTCTGACAGGGACCGGACCCAGATAGAGGAAAAACTAGGTCATCTCTCTGACCTCTATGTGGCGAGAGCAGCTCTGGGCTCCGGCCAGTTTTGCAGTGTTTGACCGAGATAAAGAGAATATGCTGAAATGCGGCATGAACTGGATTGGGATATCTATGGGAAGCGTTAACAGCAATGACCGCGATGATGCAGCAGAGCAGCCACACAGAATCATCGCATGAGTCAAGCTGTGCTTCACAGAGGTTACACTAGTTCTCTTGTGTTTTTGGAGGAGACATGAGTAATGCTAAATGCACTGTTGTTGGTTGTTGCATTGCACGATAGTTGTATAACTTGATGAGTTTGATTGTAAGACCCAGTTTTATCCCTCATCATTTTATTTGCCCCACTGATTACAAAGCCAATCTTTTTTTACACATATTCAGGTTCCTGTCTCCTTGTTAGTAAAGTTGTTAGTGCGACCACCTGTGATGTAGGAGAGTGGGGGATGAAGGAAAAAAGTCCTGCCACATTTTGTGCTGGTCCCATACCCAGATATAAGGATAGGTTTGTGTTAGGAGAACATCCGTTCTAAAAACCTGTGCCAAATTATGATTTACTGTGCCGAACAACAGAGCAGCCAAAAAGGACTTAAAACAATAGCAGTTTAACACTGAAAACATATTAAATCCTCCTGTGACCCACTTTTTGGTCTTAACCAACCAGTTGGGAATCACAGTTGGGAATCAAAGAAAAAATATAATTTCCATTGGTGTATAACCCTCATTCTTCCAACCTGTTTTACACACATAGATTACTCAGAGGGGTCAACTTGTACCCCACAGATAAAAATCTGTAAAAAAACAAACAAAATGACAAAATACTGAGATTTTTATCTTGAGTCATCATTAGTAATGTGTTAACTCTTATTTCAAGTAAAAGGATTGTGTTTCTAAAGTATTATTTTGATAAAATGGCATATCATTTGCATATTTAGACACCCACAATTATAGCCTTTCTTTAATAAAAAGTGCAGGCTTTTTGTCTGGAACAATCCACAATAACACAAACAAAGCTCCTTCATCACTCTTCATTTTCATGTGGTTTAGTTTAGAATAATTTAACGAGACTTTATTTTTCACAAATTTTAATTGTTAAAAGTGGGCAGGGCCATATTCAATATAGAATAATCCCAACAAATCCATCAAAAATCACGTAAAACCTTTTAAAACAGATGTACCTTTTAAAGCAGGATTTTGTCTTCCATTACAATATAAATAAAACTCTTGCTTTAAGTGTGATTTTTTAATCATTAATGAAGCTGGACCACTATAAAATGGATTTATAGTCTGCAGTCCCTGAGCCTGTTTTGAGGGTTAGATTCTACTGTTAGTGTCCTGCTACTGAAACTCTGGACTTTCTCTGATCTGAAATACTGCAGACAGTTTTTCTGAGCAGGCTGCATGTGTTTTATTGCTGATGGCTCATGTAGGGGGCGCACTAATAGCTCCTGAGGCCGGGACTGTCCGGTCTTTGTACGACCAGAGCAGGACCCGGGTGACTTCAGTTCCTGGCTCAGTTCAGACTCTGTCAGGATTTTGAAGTTGTAGGCAACAAGTAACCCTAGAAAGTCATAAAGCAATAAAATAAAGCATCTCTGAGATTGGACAAAAAATATACGCCCAGGGTCAGGTTTTGCCTCCTTGGTCAGATGAGGGATAATCGACAAAATTACATTGTAGAATCAAGTTTTAGATAATGTATGACCAGAGTGGGCAAACTGAGCACTAGCTAAGAACCTGCTTTAAGAAAGAATGAGCCTGCTATAAAATAAAATAAAATAAATAAGGAAATAAATGTTGGTTTTATGTCATAGTCTGATCTATTTCCATTGGGTTTGTTCATAGACAATGTCTTGTCCCTGCAAGGCCACCATAGATGTACAAATGAGGGCTGAGGTTTGGCATTCCAAATTTTTTATTTTATATTTTGCATGAGCTCAAACGTACACACTCAGCCTTTTAATGTACTGTCATGTATATTTAAGCCTGAATAATCAACTTCAATTAGACTAAATAAAGTCTATGTTTTAATCTGCCTATAGTATCCAGTATGTGTGAAGTTGTACTCTTAATTTAAACACTGTCAATATGTTGCTTCTTAACACCCCGCAGCTCCTGGTCAGATATGAGAAATCAAAGCTCTCGTGACTCTTCGATGTGATAACTCCTTTGTGTTTTTGTTGTTGCACAATGATCACTGAATCATCTTCAGCTGCTCTCCCACTGAAGTGCTTTAAACAGTTTGCTCAAGGCCACATGCAAAGTACATCTCTCTACATTATTTATCATAGTTTATCTATTAAACTATTGCCATCAACTGTAGTGAAGCTATGCAAAAACCATACTGTATGAGGCTATATGCACATTAAAACTGATTTTACATTCAAACTACCCAATAACAATAATTTTTACTCAATACTCCTGCTATTTATTGTAATCACTGCAATCTCTTGGTGTTTATGTATCTAGTTATTATCATAGTAAGCCTCATAGTATGTCACAATAACATTCTGGATTTGGATATCTTGGCCATGTTAGACCCATTACATTGTGTTCATCTAGCTACCAAGATTGGACAAACTGAGCAATACTGTTGTTGAAGCACATTCAAGTATACATTATTGTATTAAGGGGGCTATATTATGCTTTTAAATTAATTTAGGATACATCTAGATCAACATCTTACATTTTATAGTCAGAAAACGCAATCATTATTAAAAAAAACCTCATTTGAACAAACTCATCATTTGACTCTGTGAGAAACACTCAGATTAGGTCCCTGTCACTTTAAGAACCCTCCCTCCCTGCTGTCCCGCTGCTGTCAGCCTCTTGAGCCTGTCTCAACAACAAATGCTGGTGCAAAAGCCAATGTTGACCGCTGCAGTTTGGTGGTGGGTTTGTTGGGTTATTTGGGGAGGCGTGAGCTGTAGAAGTGCTTACTGAACAGGACAGGACGTGAAGGGGAGGGGCGTGGTCAGGGGGAAATGGCAGACACCGGTGAAATGAGCTGTTTTGGCCCCTCACAAACTCAAACATTACGATTACTCAAACATGCATGAATGAAACACAAACACAACTCCAGGTATGTTTTTGATGAGGAAACAACATTTTAACAAGGTAGAAAGCTCAGAAAAGTCGATTTTGCATAATATAGCCCCTTTAAAATTTAGTACATTTGCAAATTGAGGACAAACTGTATGCCATAATGCTTTTGTTTATATGTCCCCACAGTGCTTCCACAGCAGTTTTAAAATAAGTTATTTAAGGCTTGGAATTGCACTCTGCACCTTTGCCACAAGATGCAACCAAAAGCCCCAAAACACTATAAAACAGTCCTGTTTACATTTGCATACATGTTTTATATTGTAGCAGTTTAACATTCATTTGTGCAGCATATTTGTTTCAGTGCATTAGAGCTAACTAACAGTGTCCTGGTGACTGTCAGGAGTAACTTGTGTTTACCCAGCAGGATCAGAGCGCTCTAAGTGAAACCCAGCCTGAGGGAGAACCCCACTCCTCTTACTCCCACACACAGACTGTGACCACTGCCCAGAGTCACAGCTTCACACCAGCAGCTGCCAAGTCCACTCACTGTCCACTTCCTCTTCACTGCTCCTTTACTCTTTTAACTCTAAACATCTTTTTGTTTCAAAGTTAGTGTCTTCAAATGTTGCTTATTCATGTTCCATTCAGTATCTGTATAACCGGCTACACAAAGGCAACACAGCGGTAGGAGGCAAGGTTAGCACGTTATTATTATTATTATTATTATTATTATTATTATTATTATTATTACTCTTATTATTATTATTATTATTATTATTATACAGAAACAGTTCAAGAGACCAGCAGAGGGCAGCTCTGTTATGCTCTTTTGAATGAAAACAGAGGAAAAAAAGCAGTTTACTTCCTTAAACTTTTTGTATGATGCCATTTCACTACAAAAGGAAAAAAATAGCTGTGAGGAATCAGTGGAAACTGGAGCTGTACACTGTTAGGGTCCAACTATTAACCATTAACTAGATGCTAATTAGCATTCTAGTTGGTGGTTAATTAGTAATTATAAAGCACCTATTAATTCCTTATTCTGTGTGACCATATTCTACAACTAATTAGCAACTAACTAACATATTCTCCTTAATAAACTCATAATAACTGCTCATTAGTAGGAAGTAAAGAAGTTGTTGATGAAAGAAAGAAGTTGATCTTCATGCAATTTTTGTGGTACTATTCCCTAATAATACTCATTCTCCAAAAATCTAATAAGCAGTAATTATGAGTTTATTAAGCAGAAAATGTTAGTTAGTCACGGAACGGCAGTATCAAAACTCAAAAAAGTTGTTTTTGCATAATATAGCCGCTTTAACTTAGTAAGGCTGACAAGTGCACTGTGTAAAAAGTTGTAGTCCTTAGTTAACCAAAATAAGACACACCACAATATACTGTATACAGTATGTCTACCCACTACTGGACATTGGATTTAGACATTGCATGAAAACCTCTACAGAACTGTGGAAGGGGTCGGAGCTATGTGGGAGCTATGGAACCCACTAGTTTGTGTTTGACTTAGCTACACTGATTGGACAAACTGAGCACAAGACAAACTGAGCATTGATGTTGTGTTTTTCTTACAAAAGTTTATTAATTAAACTCTGGCTCCAGCCTGAAATCAGAGGTCATGGTAGATTCCCATTACCTGTTTCAATATTCTTGTAGTATGAGGATGGGCAACAGGATAGACTAAAAAAAATTAAGGGTTGACGAGCTTTAAAACAAGAAACAGTATCATGCATCCTTACTTTGTATGCATGGCAGACTGCCCAGATACCTGTAAGTAAGCCTTTTTCAAGACCAAAACATTTTTATTCCACTGTTCCTGCCAGCTAAATGCAACAAAGTCTCAGCATCTTGGGAGCGTCTTTGTTGAAGGCGCACTGACCACTGACCTAAATCAATATGAGAGGAGCCATTGTGAATTCAGCCAAAGGAATCCCCCGCAGCATTTAGCCCCTGTCACAGGTTTTATACTGTACTTTGGACAGTCATGAGATGAAAGCCAGTAATTGCTTTCCCATTCCAAGCACTCCTCCAGCTCTTGCACTTTTTGAACACAAGGTAAAAACTCAATCTTCAGAGACTACAGGAGTAAATGGCAGTTTAAGCATCGGCCCTTTGGCAGTGTATGGTATGGATTATGCAGTCCTCTCAGCTTTGATGCAGCTCTGTGCCAGACAAACAGACTGGGAATTTTAACATTTTTTAATGCTTTCTTGATAGGAGGTTGGACAGTAGAACACATACAAGCAGTATGAATGCACTTTTTGTTTTTATAATCAAAGACTGTAAATTACTCAGAGATATGTTTCTTGATGACCATGACAGCTTGTCTGCAGGATGTCAAAGGCCATCTACAGTATGTATCCTAAATTAAAACAATCCTCTTACCAACATGATCAACTTTTTTTTTTTAACTTAAAGATGGGGAAACCAATTTCCTAAGTGACACCATCTCACACTCCCAGGATTGCACCAACTAATATTACTTTGTTTACCTAATTTAACCTAATTGACAGGGGTGTGAACTGCATAGTTTTTTTAAAATTATTATTATTATTTAATTGTTAGTCTCAGTGTAGACTTTTCTGACACACTCACAAAAATAATGTTGATGAAATTATTTTCTGAATGTCTAGTTGCTATTGAAGTCATGTGGGACACACACTGTAAAATGTAATAAGTAAGGTTTACTTGGAAAAAAATGTGCAAGCTCATTGCCTCAAACTAAATAAGTAACATTAATGTAAGAACAATGATTCACATTTACTTGTTTGTTTCAAGTAACCTTTACTTGATATACTTGTAAATTGGTTACTTTTATTTTACATATACATATTCTTACTAAATAACGGTTACCTACCACAACTAATCAATCACCACAACTCACTAAATTTCTTTCATTTTGATTTACCACTTTTTGCGAAGCTAACTGTAGCCTACAGTCTATGCAACACATGAAAATAGATGTTATATGTATGACAATATTTATTTTCAAATGCAGCTAAGTTATTACACCAGTACACCCGCGCTGTACAGTGCCATGTTTTGATCCTATAACAATAAGCAAATAATAATAACCTTGATTAAAAAAACACATTTTATTCATTTCCATTCACAAGTGCAGAGCATATGTGATGCTCAATGTTCATTTTTACTCCATTTTCTCCAGAGAACTGGTCAGACCACTCTTGTCTCAGTCTACACGCAGAGAGAGACGCGTTATTCAGAGCACCCTTTGTGAGGCGTTTAAGTGGTCTGGGGATTTACCACCAGCACTAAAACTTTGTAGCGCTAAATGCCAATAAATTAATCTAATTTACACAGTAATCATAGTTTTACCAACATTTCTTTTGACTAAACTCAGGTTAGAGTTGAAGTAAGGCAATAGTTTGGTTTTCTCGACTTGCACGTGAACCTGTAGTGAGTGTTCCTCTTACCTTTGCTTGTGTTGCAACTAATACCTTTGAGAGAGCATCAGAACTAAAAAATTCTGTGCAGTCGACTTGACTTTTTGCAACTATTTCTTTTAATGGTATTTACAGTTCAGGTTTGAACAAAACTGGTCCATGCCCTACACTTTTTACTGCTTAGATGCAATATTCACTTTCAAATGCAGGTTTTTGTATACCACTGACTTGTACATTTTATTTCTCATTTGTGACCTACTAAGAGGAGCATACATACACTTTATTTCTTTATTTCAGTGTTGTCCTGTTATTTATTTTTATATGGAATTTGTGCACATTTCAGCATTTATTTTGAACCTTTACTACTGAAATATGAAATACTGGCCAATCTGCAGCCCAACAGAGCCCAAAAGAAAATTATTATTTTTATCTTCCAACTTGCAAAACTTCCTAAAGAAATATCACACTGAAAATGTTGGTAGGAAAAGTGGCTAATTTTATTTGAATGGTAACAGGCTGTAATATTGTATTAAAATGTCTATGCTTTAAATGCTAAGAGTAGAGCCATTTAAATATGAATTGAGTAGCTGCAGTAATGTCCTTACACACACTCTCTCATGTACACACACACACACATTTCTATAGATGGCAATGAAAATTAAGGACACGTATTTTGGGAACAACAGTGCGGTACCTCAGCATTTTCTTTCTTGGAATAATTGCCCCCATTAAGTCATTTTTTTCACATTCTATTTAAACACAACACTTTACTGTCAAAGGTAGATTCAACGTGGCTTGGCACTTTTTGCATCTTTTTGCTAATGTCTCATCAGTGCCTAAGTACTTTTGAAGTAGCATATTAGAAGCCAGGATATTGGAAGATTTTTATGTGATAATCCAGTCCATCCCCTTAACTATTGTTAGACTTTGAATCGTTGCACTACTTCATGCTGTTGCACTAAAAGCAGCCTGCCTCCCATTCAAACTCTTTTCCTATTTTATACAAAAAAGTTAGTCTGTTATTCCTTCGCTTAAATGTAGTTTTTATGGGCAGAACATTCACAGACAGAGTAACCGATCAGAGAAACGAAGGCCGGGACATAAGCAGTGCATCGCTAACGTGTGACCCAAGCAAACGTGATGGATTCTTGTCAGTTTTGCCATAATCGCCAGATTATGCTGTACAATGAGCAGCTCTGTTCTTATTTCTGAACGAGGACAGCAGCAAAGACGTATGGGTTTGTTTGAAGGTGGTTGTTATGTCCAACATCAAGAAGACTTTACTGTTGTAGGAAAAAAATCCCATAGAGGACTGAACAACAACACGGACTTCAGCAGAATCAAAAGGTGAGATCGGGTGAGAGAAGTTATTAAATTTGCTTTGGTGCGATCTATAGGAGATTAGCTTCCGCATTTGTACGACGTTCTGCAAATAAATGGCTGTACCATTTCCAAACCAACTGAAGAGAAACACTTCGCTGCAAGTGGGGAACCAGACTTTCCTGCTTTCAAAAAGAAAGTAGGAGGGGCTGGCTGGCCAGGCTAGGTGAATTGCTGGCTTTACGTTGTCAATATCAGCCCATCTGTGCTCCTGTCCCGACTTGTGGGCCCTCAACCTCACCTCTAGGGATTTTCTGGATCTACCTCAACCCACTCACCTGTCTGGATGAGCCCCCCGCTGCATCCTGGATTTCCCGGACCTATCTCGCCCCACTCACCTGTCTGGATGAGGCCCACCTGCTGCATCCTATGGACTTCCTAAACCTACCTCACCCCACTCCCTGGATGAATCCTTACAGAGCTGATCTATGATCCTATAGATGAGCTAATGGACTAGTAGTCCTAGACGCATTGCCTGTCTGTCCTGGGAGAGGATCTCTCCTTCAGTTGGGCTCCATAAAGTTTCTTTTTCCCACAACTGGGTTTTTTAGGAGTTTTTCCTTACCGAGAAGGAGGGTCTAAGGACAGGTGTGTCCTGGGTCTGTTTAGTGTAGTTATTGTTTGTGTTGATTGTTTGTTAAGTCTGATTGTGTGTTTGTTTGATCAAGTGTTGTGAAGCCCTTTGAGGGGACTTTTGTTGTGATACTGGGCTATACAAATACAACTGAATTGAATTGAATAGTAAATGAATGTGAGGATGAATGGTTGTCTGCATCTGTCTCTGTGTCAGCCCTGCAACTAACTGGCCTCTGTCCATATCCTGCCTTCGGCCCAAAGTTACTGCAACCCCTAATGGAACTAAACATAAAGTGATACATTAATTTAGCTTTTATCCCTTAACCAGATCATCTGCCCCAGTCTACCTCTGGACACTTTTTTTTTTTCTTTTTTTTTTTTGTATTTTAAGTGTTTTGGTATTTTCACAGCTTTATTAAAAGGACAGTAGAGACCTAACAGGAAATCACGGCCAAGGGGCAGGAAGAGACATTCAGTAAATCATCAAGTCTGGACTCAAACCTACTATGCCGAGGTGAGCTACATTTGCTCTGTCTGCGCTCTACCAACTAAGCCATACCACAGCGCTTTACTGTTGCAAATTTGGCCTGATGGAGGTCTCCACTCTCCCAACTGCTTCTTCTTCTCATATCCTTTTTTATTTCCCTGCTTTACCAAGAGTTTGCAATGTCACACCATTATTTTGGTCTTGATTTCTAAAAGAACCTTGTTCCCTTATGCCTTGCTCTTGGTTGGGACTCTGCTTACAACACCAGCCATATACCTAATGCACTTTCATTTCATTAAGAATATTCACCTCAACACATGATATTTGGATAATACCTCCAGTCCATGTCCATGACTATGTGCACAATTACTCATAACTCAACATCCAATAACACATAGACAATTGAGATCCTCGAAATTAATCTGCAATGCAACCTTTGGGGCAGTCGCGCCGTCACTCACACTCACAAACAAACTCAAGCCGAGACTAAAATAAGTGGGACCACATGAGTCATGCAGTAATATGAATGTCTGAGTGTGGGTGTCATCTTATATTAGCAGAATGAGATAGCATAATCCCCCAAGACATCCTTTCATATAACGCACTAATGAACTTAACTAGCCAGGTTTATGTGTTGACACCCGAAAACAGTACATCTAATGCGCTGATTAATATTCATTTAGATAGCGCTCGTCGGGCTCTGCGTAATGCCTCTGACAGATGTCGAGACACACAAACTTTAATGACGTGTGTTTTTCAGTAATTATACCGCTCCGACAATCAAGGAGTGTTTTTTTTTTTTTTATTAACCACAAAAGCATATGTTCAGAGATTATTCAGAGCTGTCAGACATTCAGATTTAACAATGTAAGGAATGATTTGTCTTAAGCCTCAAGGTAATAGTCATAACAAATATTAGGGAAGGACATATTGATAATATCTCACTGTGTTTAATTGGCATCAGGATTAATGCTTTTCTGTCATATGCTAATAATAGGGGGAAAGTAGTAAAACTAAACTTTGTCTAACTGCAGAAGTGAAACCAGGACTCAACAGTCAGGATTTCTGCTCCCCACAACAAAACATTGCAGAGATGGTTGTAAAAAGTGTAGCCGGCCCTGTCTGCTTGAAGTTCTTCCAGTCTTTAGCCCTAGCTTGTTTCTACCAACCAATCATAACCAATGATCTAAAAAAAAAGGCGGCCTTAATGCAATGTTTTGTTTCTCGCCATTCTCAAATTGTTTTGTACTGGCACTGCCTTTTGTTTTCTGATTGGTAAATTTTTATCAAGCTACATTTAATCAGCAGCCTTTTGTCCTCGAAACCAAAGTCAAGTTGACAGCTACCGCACATTTTTTTTTTGTATAAGCTACAAAAACAAATAAGAATGGATGTCAGGTTGGTAAAAGGAGTGCTTAGCCAGATTTGCGAGGAAAGAACTATGAATGACCAAATGTTTACTCTAAATCTGCCCACAAGCCAAAACTGCTTGTCCAAACTTAACTTTCTTTGCACTTGCCATCATTCATGTTGATTATGAGGGGCTTTATGAAGGTGGTTACCTTATCTTGAAAGTAAAATGCAAAGGCCTGGGCTTGAACTAGAGATCTTCTTGTTCAGGGGTAAATATTATAACTTGCAATAGTATAGAAACATACTTAAAATGCACATAAACCACACTTAACAGTAATAGTTTGTTCTGTTACTGACCCTTTGTTGTTGGACATCATAGTATGTCCAACAACAAATTACTAAAGCAATGACAGACAAATATGTGGAAATAATTATGAAATGAGGACTAGATATTGAATTTTTATTTTATTTTTTTGCCTCATTTAATCCGCCTCTATATGGGCAGCATTAGTTGCATGAAGCACATCAAGACGCTACTGGATTTCTTGCCATGTTCGCTGTCTTTTTTCAATGCTATATTATATTTATTGAGTTAATAAAGTATTTTCCAAAACAATTCTAAAACAACTAAGCCCACAATTACACCCCAGGGGTTCCAGGATTTACAAAATATTTACCAACTGCGCTGTCTTTCTTAAGTCTTTGCCTATATCCTTTAGCTTTATCCTCTGATGCCACAGACTATGAGAAGTCAGGGGGGTAGTGGGTATACCCTGTCTGTTATGTTTTATTGTTATTATGAATATCTCAGGTGAGACACAAACAGTAGAGTTTAGCAGACAGACATAAGGAGCTTAGGCTAATAGTCCCGTCTCCACCCCCCTCTCCATGGCAGGGCAGGGCTGCTGTGACAACCGCCCACACAGTCCTGATGTGTGGAGACTGGGACAGCTCCTCTGGGCACCACCGCACCACTTCTGCTTCCACCGCCAATGATACCAGAGTGATTTTATTTCCAACCAGCTGCAGTGCAAATGGGTCGATGTGATTAGCAGCACATGCAATTACTGGTTAATGGCCTTTTATAATTGAGATGTTTATTATAGGATATACTGCAACATAAAATCAGGTTGCTCCTGTTCCATACTTTTGTTACATGATTCTTGGAGAAACTGTAGACATTTACAATTTATTATATTAACAATGTATGTAATGTGATTTTAGGCCAGTTCAAAAGTTGGCTTTATGTACAAAATACAAGAGCTACAGTATATTGTCAACACCCAACAACTCTTACTCTACTGAGGTCCAGCATATAATGTACTAAGAGTTCTTGAGCCATGCACTAGGGGAGCATGGGTCAATCCAAATATCAATAGTATTGATACCATATTAGTATTGATATTGGATGGAAACTAGCATGATGATACCAATTCTGCTCCTCCTCCCTTTCTGCAAAATCTATATAAACTAAAGGAACAATTTGATTTTTTTCTTATACATTAATAAAAAGACATTTGCTGAATCAGATCTGTGTTTGAACATGCAATAAACAGTGGAAAGCAGCTATAATTAACTTAATTAGAAGTCAAAACATGTATATAGATGTAACATATAATGCCACCTTCCTAGTCGCTATATGAAAGCACATAAGCTGCCTGTATTGGTATAAAGTATTGGTATCAGATTGGTTAAAAAAAATGCTGTATCGCCCTCCCCTGCCCTAGACCCTCTGGGACAAACCTTACCCTTTTTGTGTTGGTGCTACACAGGCTGTGGTTCTCTGTTATCAGTTTTTGTTTTGCCTTTATGATTGGGCAAACAGGGTTTCAAAAGTATACAACATAAATTTGGACCTAGTGCAGTGCATATATATGAACGGAAAAACTTGGATTTGATTGCTGGCTTGGGTGAATTTGCTTCATGCCATTCTCTCTACTGTCTCTATTGAATAGCCTAAAATTATCTTGACCTCCATGACGTTTTCTTAAGCATTGAACCTGCAGAATAGTGTTTTTTTTTTAGATTTATAAAACTTTCCCACTCAAATCAACAGCTACCAGACTTTTCTTTGTACATAATAAGAAAAAAAATGAATAGATGACCACGCTGGTAAAATAAGTGCCTAAAAAGCTACTGACTGACCACATGTTTGGACTAAACATGTGCATCTACAATATGTCTCACTTGCATATAGTTCTGTTAACCTCAAATTTAAGCCAGCTGGACTCACTCTGATTGCTGAATGCACATCAATAGAACCTACAATTTTCTTACAATGAGGCAGAAGCACCAAACTCACTGCCACCATGCACCCCTTAAAAAATTGTGCACCGCTAAATATGCATCACCAATTACTTGTTTTTAATGCCTTTTAGGATGCACTGCCAACATTTGTATAAAGCCATGGGCAGTCAGAGAAACCTCAGACCCTATAAAAACAGCTAAAAGAATTTTTCTGTAAATACACTGAGCATTCTTGGACAATGGAAGAGAACACAACCAGAGCTTGTGTGGGAGGGAGTCATGCACAAATGATTGTCTGTGAACTGACCTATGAGAAAGGTGCTTTACCTATAATTATCCTCCATTGAGCAATAAAAACAATGAAGGGATAATACAGAGGGAGGCAGGATCTCTGTGAAAGGATTTAAGGTCATCACAGGATGGTGTTTTTAAATGACATTTTGTCCATTCTATTGTAGCCATTAGCACGGGTCATCTTACACGAACCGCATCTTTACCAATGATCCATATTAGGTCATTTTCAAGTCGATGCTTAAATGACTTAGATTGGCTCCGGCTGTGTGTAGGTGTGTGTTCGAGATAAGCCTAAATTGTAACCCCATTTCCATAGAATTAATGAAGGAAACTTTGCAGCACTCATTAGCATATGCAACAGGCCGTGCACCATCTCTGCAAATGATGTTCAAAATGTGTTAACCAATTAATGAACCCTTTGTATGTTACTTTGGGTATTCTCATTTATTTTATTGTGGACTGGTGTTGAAGGTGCAGAAATCTATATTCCAGTAATTTACTAATAAAATACTGTAACAATATATTAAAGATAAGAAGGCCAGTACTACAAACGGGATTATTAAGTAATTGAAATGTAGGCAACATAACAAAATGATCAGATATGTTGTTGAATTGCAGATTTTTTTGTTTTTACTCACACTCACATTAAATTATACTGTGCATGAAATTGGGGATGAAGGATCCAAGTTGAGCTGATCTCAGGACACACACAAGGAACTTTTTGTCTCAAGTGACCAAGAATTTTCAAGTACGAGTTCCCACAGATGAAGAATAGCTTTAAAAGGACACCATTTTGGCAATGTCAGCAATGTCAAAAAAGCCATTACACAGGTTCTGAACACCCTCCCAGTCTTCCAGTGATGCTATGAAAAGTGCATAGGGGACAAAATGGGGACAAAATGTTCAGTAAGTGAACATTTTGTCCTCAAAGTGTTGCGTAAGGATTTCAGTGATTTTGGGGATCAAATTGTGATGGCATGAGCAACTTCAGCTCTTGTAGGGTGGTATGGTTTGCACTGGTCAGTATTTATTAAAATGGTCCACCAATTATAGGTGGTCATAATGTTATGCCTGATCGGTGTACATATGCAAAAACACATATATAATACATTTATACATTGCATATTTCAAATTTCCTCAATTTAAATTCACAAAATTCACAATACAAATGGCTAAAGTAAAGCCAAAATAAGCTGTAAGAAATGTAGCGATACTAATGAATACAAAACAAATCAGGAAGACTGGTCTCTGCTCTTATACAAGAATACAACTATTGTCAACAGTTAATTAATGACAACCTTTCACTTTGTCCCCCTCAGTGCTGTTTTCATATGAGCAGGATTACCTAATGTGTGAACTGGACTGTCAAAATAAAAACTCATGAAGACCTGAGATTAACTGAAAAAAAAAAAAAAAAAACAACATAAAATCACATTAATGAAAATTCCCTGTGTGATGCATGCAATGTTCTCTTTGTACAGCCATAGCAGATGTTGCTTGTGGCAGCTGTGCAGGTACTGACTATATCAAAAACACATCTGTCATGCACAGTAGTACCTGAGATGACTTTATGGATTTAAAATGGATATTCCTGAATGAGTGTTTCCTGATGTGATTGGTTCTCTGTAAAAGAAAAAAAAAAAAAAAATCTTCTCACCTCAAATAATCTCTCAACTTATCATAACAACAAAATAATATCACCCATGGTTTAAAATTGCGACACAAAGCTAAATGTGTTTGCAGATCTAATAAAAACATTTAAATTACAATAGAACATAGGCAAGGTGTTGAAATATTTTACAATTTAATGTAAAATTTGTATTTATTCATTTTACTTAAATCCCCTTATCAAACTGAAATTGTCTTGACTTGAACAGAAAATAAATAATTATTGAGGCGACAGTGGCCCCGTGGGGTGAGCGGTCGCCCACCAACCAGCGGGTCAGCACTTCGAACTTCACCCTAAGCGCATAGTGTCCCACTTCCCCCACATAGCACAGTCCAGTCACAGTTTGTGGCTGGCTGGGAGAGGAAGGGAAATCTGCCAAATCACTATGCGAATGGTTTGCTGTAATAACCCTGAATAATAAGAAAAAAATCCCACTTTAACTAGTAAACTAACTTGACTGGAATGTGAATGTTTTTCTGCAGGAAAATCAACTTCTGTTTTGCACCAAACAAGCAAACAATATTTTGTAGCCCATCATACTTTGTGGCATCTGATACACAGTTTTAACATTGCATTATGATTATTTTTTATCTTTTGTTCATTCAAATCTTACAAATCAGTTTAATTAGTTTTTATTTATATAGTTAAATATCATAACAGCAGTCACCTCAAACTGCTTTACAAACAATTAGTCACACAACCAAACATAAACACAAAATTAAACAAAAAGAAAAACTACACTTAACTAAACAATAACAGCATTTATAGTATGTGAACGTGATCCAGAAACACTGCTGTCTTCTGTGAACCAACTGGGTTTGCATTTCAAATTTTGATTGAGGTAACTATAGAAGAGTTTTCTATTTTTTCCTTCACACAGCATCCTGATTTTTATTTTTATTTTTTATGAATAAGGGTTGTAAAATTATGATTGCATTTCTAAAAAAATCCCCTCTTTTTTGGCCTTACTGCAATACCAAAGCAGTGCAGCTCCAATGATGACAACAGATTTGGAGTTGATCCTTTGCGGCACAGACTGGCCTCCCTTTGGCAATCAAAGGCACCGCTCCCTAAGACTCCAGAAGTGTGCTGCGTTTACACTCTCTTCAGGCTCGTGGAAGACAACAGATGGCCTGTCTGTTTGAACCATGGAGTCACACACAAACTGGCCTCATGCTTCGATGAAATACGAGCACGCAAGCGTGCACATACTGTACATACCACACATACAACATGCTACTTACCACATGCTGAGAGAGCAGAATTACAAGCACACAGTATGACAATTGAGTACACATTTGGACATTTATGGCCCAACACTGTCACTGACGCATAGCTATGCAACCAAATCTGTGACAGTTCTCCTATGATGCAGTCCCAGCGCTCTCAGGGACCTGGAATTATATTTAAAGGCACATTACCTCAAATTGCGTGTCCCTCTCTAGAACAACATGGCAATATTTACTGCTATGGTTTTATTTAATGGGGCTATATGCAAAATTTATTCACGCCTGTTTAAGTAATCATCTATTCTCTGGCATGGCCGTTCTGAGGCCGCAAAATGCTCGGTTGCATAAACCTTTGTCTCTCCCACAAAACCCCGCCTACTCCAGGAAACACTGACCACTCAGCAAGCCCTCTACATCCAGTCTGCTCTTATTCATTTATACAAAAAAGGACTGTACAGGTCAGTTTCCACTGATTCCTCACAGATATTTCTTTTCATTTTGGAGTAAAATGGCATCATATGAAAAGTTTAAAGAAGTGAGGTTTTTTTTTTTTTGTTTGTTTTTTTTTTTTTTTGTGTTCGAAAGATCGCAACACTCTGCTGGTCTCTTCACTTTCATTATGGCACCAGTAGAGTACTTTTTAAAAATGTTTTTCTTTAGTTATATAATGTTTACAGGTTGTAATATGTGCATAGCTGTTCTAATTAAAATTAAAAATATGAATAAAAGCATAATATAATCTTTAACTTTTACCCACCCCCTAGCTCGGGCCTTACACTGCTTACTGCCGAAACTCGAAAAGTGCTGGAAAGGTGGGCATAGAACAGACAGAAACAGGGGTAAGAAACCAATGTTGGACATCTGAGTGACAGCTGTCAGTGCACTGTTACAAATATCCTCCACACTGCAACAGCAGAGGACTGGGACAAGAGCATGGAGATGCCAAAGGCTTGGAAAGTGGCAATGCCATAATGGTCTATTAGGAAGAACTGAATGGGACTCAACTAGAGCAGGTCTCATACATTTTTTAGCGCAAAAATGTGAATTTTTACTAAAATGTCAAAGACTGAATGGGTATCATATGCACAAGACCCATTTAAAAAACTTCTCCTTGAAAAACAAGCAAACAAACAAGGTTTTAGGGGTGTGTAAATGGTGTTGACCAATCTATCGGATGTCTTGGATTTTCTCTTATGTTTACTATCACAACATTACACTATTTTATTATGTTATTATATTTTTCTTTTTCCAATTTTGTACCTAAAACTGTAAGCCCCTAATTGCTGAGGGCCTGATTTGGGCCTCAGACAAATCCTGACATAGACATGGATTTATCACAAAAACACCATCAAAAACAAGGTCAGAGCGGGTTAACTGCTAAATCCCGCTGCAGAACATCAGATTTAGTTGAGTGTTTATAAAATACAAATCCCCTCCAATGTTTAACAGTAATAGCAGAAGTACTTCTATCCGTTGGTCAATATTTGGCGCAGGATGCTGGGATCGTTGGATGAGGATCAATCTCACCGGCTGAAGTAAACAAAGATAAGGGCTTACGTTCAGATACACGTTACTGATCTGATAGTTATGTTTGGATGGTTACATAAATGGCTAAAAGGGAATTTCTCTGCTCACTGACAGTGCTGTATATAGTAGCAGATATAATAAAAACAAGCATTTTGATTTAATACAACATACATTCAAAAATAAGTACACTGACACTTTTTGGCTTCTCTCTTCCTTTCAGGGGTTTCTACAGCAAATATCCTTCCCTACACAACCCTCTTCATTTATCCAGGCTTGGGACCGGCTTCAGTTTTAAGACCTTCTTAAGTGAGAACACTAGTCAGGAAAATACAAAAGTCATGACATTGTCGATTTGCGTTCAAATGGATATCTTATTGTGTCATGAAAAATGGCCCCAGCTTGGTGACTAGCTGAGGCCACAGCTGAAACATGGAAAGGTAAAAAGTTAACATCTCCTTATTTTTGTGTTTGAATAGAAATAATCAAAAATATAATATACAACCTGACCCAGGTGAGTAATTTGTTGGCAAGCATGTTTGACCATGTTTAGTTTACATATTTCTTGCTTGAGATTAAAAGCCAGTTGCAACCAGTCTATCTTTTTTCCCTTACAGCAGTGTTCCTCTAACTCACATCTTTTCAGGCACTCCCACTGAGGTTTCCTTCCTTTTCCTAAATTTTGGTGAGTGTCTGATTGATTGAGTGCAGACAGGTGTACTGCAGGAGTACAGTCATCTTCTCTGCAATCAAAACCCTACAAATACCTGGTCCTGACATTGCCACTTTCGGATTCTAGAGTCTACTAAAGGCATTCAATACTCTGGTCTGCTCTCAAATTGTATTGCCCATATGCTGGTCTCATCTAGTACATCTCACTTTAATCTCCTGTGATAGTCACCATATGTTTAACTGTGTGCTATTTTAGATATTTTTGGATAGCTAGACATTCCTCTTTATACCCCACATAGAAAGGAGGAATGCCAATGGCTATTTAAATGTGTGGTCCATGTGGGATATTTACATGTTGCTGAAAAGAAGCCCATATTTTGGTGCAAGCAACAGTAAATCATAGGTTCTGGGAACTTTATTATAAATCAGGAACATACATAAAAGCTTTCATGTGACAACACATTCAAATAAATATGTTTAATGCACACTGATACCTCTATAAGAAACCCAAAGTTTGTGGGACCCAGATTTAAACATGGTCATTTTATTAGGCCATTTTGGACATATTTTGGCTTGAAATAATTTGAACATTAAATTTATTCAGTTTCTCTGCAACACACCTTTGGGTCCCAGACCACCATTCTGATTTGTATAAGCACATTTGATTTAAGAAATATAGCGTGGGCATTTCCAACTTTGTTGTTTTGAGCGTCTAATCATGTGAAGTTGTTTGCAATCTAATTTGGCATAGCTTTTACACCAGATAAAATTAATAGTAATGTACTGGTCTTGTTTATAGCGCTTTTGCAGACAGTCAAAGTCGTTCGTACAGGCAAGGTGGGTGGAGTGTCTTGCCCAAGGACACAATGACAGTTTGAACTGAGAAGAGAGCAGGATTTGCCATTATTGACACAGTCTCCTCCATTTACAGTATCTGGGCATGGGGCCCCATTGTGGCCTAATCTTTAAATGGGATAAACTATGTTTTCATTTATCTTTTTAGACCAATCTCGGTCTCCTCTAAAACAGCATTGCATGTTTTACAACCTTTGAAAACGCTATCTGACTAAAAGAAAGCATCTCCAATAACTAGACTACATTAATACTCCCATAAAGGAAAAGGGAAATAGCCCAGCAGGGGGTGTTTCATGCTCCTTTGCACAAAAACAAAACAAAAAAAAGCTTTTAACCTCCTTAAAATCTTTTGTATTTTGTATGGTTTGGTAGTGCTTGTGGTAGGGTTTGTGGAACCGAACATTCTGAGCCCTCAGAAATGTTCGGTTTTTCATGAGAGAACATTAAAACATGGTAGAAAGCTCAGAAAAGTCGATTCTGCATAATATAGCCACTTTAAGGTTTGGAACATTTACCCAAAGAAGCCCACGTATGACACTTAAATTGATGACATCTCAAATGAGTTGAATGTACACTCATAACCTGACCTGAACCTGATAGCGTCACAGCCCTCGAAGCTTCCACTGTGCTCTGCTCTGCATTTCCCTTTTCATAGACACAACGCTCTTCTCTTGACATGACTTTTTTTTTTTTTATAATGCGCCCTGTCATTAACTCTGATCACAGACACATGCACCGATTCTGATGCCTGTCATTTATCTATTATGTTGTTACAGAAAAACATGTGCTGGTTACATGCTTCTATTCACAATATCTAAGTCATTATCTATTGCACATGAGTGATAAAAGAGTATCAGCAAGAATTATCTAATACACATTCCATGGCATTTTCTTTTGGTTATAGGCTTTAGAGTTCAGCATCTATTCTGGTAAGCATCATATGTAAGTTCTTCCTCTAAGAAAAAAACAGGCAAAGTGGTGCTCAGAACACATCCCATTACTTAACAATTACCCTCTCAGATGGAACTGCATGACTATTTATGTCCTCCATATTTAGTTCAGCCAGAGTGCAAAATGCTGATCACTTTGGAATTTCCATTT
The DNA here is from genome assembly GCA_020698575.1 of Bostrychus sinensis. NCBI lineage: Eukaryota > Metazoa > Chordata > Actinopteri > Gobiiformes > Eleotridae > Bostrychus > Bostrychus sinensis. The sequence goes on along the minus strand of CM036245.1, from coordinate 29,971,232 downwards.
GTGGCTCCACAGAAAGAGGATCGTTTTTACTGGAGTGTGACTCGGAGTCTGACTCTTTGAAAGTGTGTAATCACATCCGAATAACACTATTTGCATTTGTCTGTCAAGGAAAAATAGACTTAAAGTAGAGACTAATATAAGCAGCCATTACTATCTGTCTTTGTTCCTTTTAAATGGGGAGATACGCATTCATTGATCCATTTTGCATTACCCATTACTTAAACAGTTAACCAAAATAATATACAACAATCCTTCAGTATGTAACTTGACACAAGAAGCACTTGGAAAATGGAGACCTCCCTGAAGACATGGGCCCTCTGTGGTGGAAGAAGTACTCCAAAACTGGACTAAAAGTCAAAGTTCTGCAAAGTCAAAGTTTAGATTATTACCGAAGAAGAGAAGAAAGTATTTACTGCTACTACCATTGTCATCCACAAACCAGAAGGTGGACGTTTTGATCCCTGTTCACCCTACAAGACACTTCACCGACCTAGCCTTTTGCTACAACTACAGCTACTACAGGCATTTTAAAAGTACTTCTTAAATTTGTTCTCTTGGAGAGTGTATTTGGCTGACAAAAGTAGTATTTACTATGCTGTCCTGTAGCTCAAAAGTCTGCTTTATTGGCAGCATGCTATCGTGTTTCACCACATTCATTTGATCTTTGACCTCCACCTAATGTTCACTTCTATGGCATGTGTTGGATGCTGAAAATTTCACACTTGTTTGACAGTTATTAAAACTGTGCAGTTTAGTTTTGTTTATGGCAACTTATCTTGGCAGCATAACAGACACCATGTTTAATCTTGCTACTGTGGGCCAACAGTTCATATTAATGCTGCTTTCTTCTTGGATTTTGTGTAATATTTAAAGGTCCCCTGTTATGCTAAGTGAACTCTTAGAGCTTTTAACCATGTTATAATGCTGTCTCCACCTCAAAATCATACCTGGGGTAATATTTTGTTTTATTAATGCTGGTTTGAGTAATCCTGCATGCTGAGCCCGTTCCCTTATAACCATTTGGAAAATGCCTGGTCTTATTGCTCTACAGTGGCTTTCAAAAGTATTCATTCCCTTTAGCATTTTTCCTTTATTGTTGCCTTACAACCTGGAATTTAAATGGATAATTGAGAGGTTTCTGTCAGTCACTTTACATCTCATGACAACAACTATGAAGATGCAAAATATTTTTTATTGTGAAGCAAATAAGAAACCTTACAGAAAAACAGAAAACTTGAGCATGCAAAAGTATGTACCCTCTCAAGTTAGTCCTCTGTAGAACCACCTTCTGAAGGACTTTCAGCTCCAACTTTTCGAGGATAAGTGTTTATGAGCTTGGTTCATAAAATCACTGGAATTTGTGCTCATTCTTCATCTAAAAACAGCTCAAGCTTCTTGAGGTTGGATGGTACAGCACAGTTTGGAGCTGAGAGCTGTGGAGTCACTTTTTTTTATTGTTGCCTCTCTGATGAGTGCACTTCTTTTTAGATTCTGTTTTAGATGGTCCTCTCTAGGCAGGTTTGGTTCCTTATCTTTTACATGCTGTAATGATGAATTAAATTATGTTTTGTGGCATTATTACATTTGAGTCACGTCAACCTTATCTAATTGTTTCTCTGACTTCTGAGGGTGAGTAACACCGGGTCTAATTTAGGAGCCATTTTAAAATGGGGATGAAAAGCTTTTGCACACTTTTTTTGTTTTTCTGTCATATTTCTTCTTTTTTTTTAAATTTTGCATTTTTATAGTTGTTGTCATGTGATGTAAAGTGACTAACATAAAACTCTCAATGATCCATTTAAATTCCCGGTTGTAAGGCAACAATAAAGGAAAAATGCTAAGAGGTATGAATACTTTTGCAAGCCACTATACATAGACAGTGCTCCTGCGTATTTCTAAAGCCCATACACCATCCCCAGACTCATTCTGATAATTTCAGCACTTAAGCTGTCATCACTATGAAGCAGTAAGATAATTTTTGGTTTGTTTGTTAGTGTCATGTTGCTAATAGCCATGCTAAACATCCATTTTGTCTGATGATGCCAGACACCTCATCCAAGCACTTTCTGAAAATAACAGCAAAAGGTTTTTTAAACTATTTAAAACAGCCTGAAATAAGCACAACACAGGACCTTAAAATGTGTAAATAAATTGAGCTACAGACCCATACAAACCAGGCACTGAGCTTGAATATTTTTACATAACAGATCCTCAAGGTTCAGACATCCTGTTCACGACACCTATGAATCTTTACTCTTGATGCCTCACAAATGTGCACTCATTGTTCAAACAGCCTGAAGTGGCCGTCACAACCACGACTGTAGCCGTTGACTAGCAACTGCAGAGGGGCTCTCCACACTTCTCAGCTCGCGGTCTTACAAAACACCAGGATTTCATAATAGGAACACAGCGCTGCCGTCGGTGGCCATCCAGTCTCTGCATGAATTCTCATTAAGGAGCCCTTACATGAAGCACCACGAGACGGGCCCCAATCACAATATCCAACACCTCCACTGCAACACACTGCAAACAAAGCACTCTGAAGGGAGACATTTTCTTTAATGAGGCAAGACTTGTCACAAGTCCGAGCAATACAAACATCTATCAGTGCAGGACAAATGAGGTATTCGGTAGGTGCCAGAACCAAATTCTGAAAGTGCACTAATAGCCCTGTTTAAACAAAATGAGTAAAATAATTAGGGTCTTATTGAGCGGAATGGATTCACTCTTCATTTAGAAAATATGTGAGTATAATTAGCAAAACAGTAATTGATATAGATGTCAAAGAGCCCACTTCACATGTTAACAAGTGTAGGCTTCTCTGGGTAAGAAGAAGTGTAATTATTAGTGAGATTTCTCATATCAAAGAGTTCACAGCTAGTTGTTGATTGTACATTTCAACAAGTACTTCACATGCATTCATACTATATACATTTTAAGGCAAACAATAATTAGTTACTCAATATTCTGTAAAAAGATGCTGATGTTAGAAGTGAAAAACAAGAGGCCAAGACTGGGGGAAGACCAAATGACGCATCGCTCTTGCACTTTTTTGGACTCTCAGATACGCTTTACAATTGAAGTCAATTTGCAAAAGCAGATAACTCCGTTTTTATAAATTCTCAAAAAATTAGGGCTTTTTATTAATTACTAAAGGTATATCATTCAAACTAAAGCTGAGTGTATTTGACCAACAGGATATATTGGGCAGTGCTCTAAAATGGATTTGGGCTTTGAAAACAGCACTATGCAAAGTCAAATTTGTGTATGATGCAATTTTACTACAAAACGAAAAACAGCCGTGAGGAATTAGGGGAAACTGTGGAAACTGTTTTTTTTTTGGGATAAGTGAATGAGAGCAGACTGGATGTAGAGGGCTTGTGATTGGTCAATGCCTTCTGGAGTGGGTGAAGGTTCATGGAACCAAGCATTTTGAGGACTCCAAAACCCTGTGCCAGAGAATATAGGATTACTTAAACAGGCATAAAAGATAACACAGTTTTGCATAATACAGTCCCTTTAATAAAAAACTATGCACCTTGTTAATGTGCACAGTGATCTGAGTGATTTTTCCATTCTTCATAGCATCTTCAAGTATGATGGTGTTGAGAGCCTCTAGATTGAATTGCAACACCAGTTCTGCAGTATAGCAAGTATTCACTTTACATTCAGAGACTGTACTAGTCTGAGATCAGTCGGATGGTGACAACATAAGTACACTGTACATGCTCACTGACTCATATAATATTTTCCCTTGTTTTTTGTGGATTTATTTCAGAACTGGCCATTTTTTGTTTCATTTTTATGTCCTGTATGGCCACACCATTCATTGGTTGAAACATAATTTTGTCATAGCTACTGGTACAATGTCTATTCCCCAAATGCATTCCCTAACTCATTTTAAAAATAATCTGTGGAATCTGTACAGTTATTAAACAACATCATAAATGAAACAGCTTGCAGAAAGATGAACATGCATTGCTGGATAGTTCCAGGCCAATAGCGAATGGTTGGGGTTCATATTGATCAACACAAATCATATTATTTAGAGTGATTAGTGCTCCTGCCTCTCAGCAACCAGGTTGTGGGTTTCCTCAGGCTGGACAACACACAATCTGAGTGGAGCCTGCCTGTCCTCCGTGGGTAACTGTGGGTTCTCTTTTGGTAGTAACCCAAACCCTCCTGTGTGCCCAACAGCCCACTTTTTAACACACCTATGCAAAAAGTTACAATCTTTCAAGTGTCCGAACGAACAAATATATGTGCTGCATCGTTAATAAACTCAGATGTTTGCTGTAGTTATACTTTTCTTTTGCATTTAACGCATCTAAAGTAGATGCAGTAAAATGATTGGTCAAATGTCACAGTGCATTCTGGTGTTTTGAGTGGCGTGTCTTGTGGCTGGTCACCATAATCACCATCTTACCTCCAAGGCAAAAGACATTGTCATATGGCGATGTTACCATGCGCACAGGCTCATACACAGAGACCATTCATCACGTGCGGTTGCCACAGTAATATGGGTCACTGCACAGCCACGTCCACATGTAGAGAAAGGCAAACCTCAGCAGGGAGTGAGGTAAACAATAGAACAGATGGGATCAGAGGCTGTGGAGGTGGTCACACATTTGGCACAGTGCTCTTACCTGAAGACATGGCTCTACAGTACTGGCCCAACAGTGATTTAACAGCTACATTGACCTAAATGTGGAATATTTAGTAGAAACAAATTGTTGCATGGAAGTTGAACTATTGTTTCTTGAATCATGGCAATGCAGGAAGACAGAAGACTACACTGCAACTGCAAAGCAGTCCATACAGAGTACAGTGGTAAAGCATCTACAGTATAAATTGCAAGCCACTGTAGCTGCATGACAAATAGAAAAACGTCATCATATTGCCACTCGTGAAGTGACTGAGATGAACCACCTCATCTCCAAAATGAACGAAGAAAATGATAAGAAAGATTGATAATTTTACAGGGACTATTTTATGCAAAATCAACTTTTTTGAGCCATTTGCCATGTTATAATGTTATTCGCTCGTCAAAAACATAGTTGGAGTTGCGTTTTGCTTCATTCATGCCTGTGTGAGTAATCCTGTATTCTCTGGCACAGCCCTATGAGACTTCAAAACGCTCGGTTCCATGAATCTACACCTCTACCACAAACCCTCACCCACTCCAGGAAACACTGACCAATCAACAAGCCCTCTACATCCCGTCTGCTCTCATTCATTTATCCAAAAAATGTGTAGAGCTCTGTTTCTATTGATTCCTCACAGCCAGTTTTAATTTTCTAGAAAAACAGCATCATACAAAAAGTTGTGCTTGTCTCCTCACCTGTTTCACCTGTTTCTTTTGGGCACCAGTAGAGTACTTATTACAAATATTCTCTTTCAGTTAGATAATGTTTTTAAAGGTTGTAAAACATGTAGTGCTTTTCTAGAGATGACCAAGATTGGTTTAAAAATATGAATAAACGCATAAACCCCTTTTAAATAAAAATGTATGACCTCATAACCAATATATTGCCTTACTGGATCACCTGTTGAGGAACAGAAATATACAAGTGATGGGTGCTTGGACATTTGACGAGGCCAATGCTTCAACAGACTGGATTGAAAGATTTAAAGCATGACTATTTCCTTTGTCGTGTTCATGTTGGGGGTTTACAATGAAAATGCACACTACAGTTTCTCTGTGGTTGGTAAGTGAAGACATGCTGATATACTGAGGGGTAAAGTGAAACAACAACTAAGCTGTGGTTGGTAGAAACACCAATCTGGCATAACATTATGTGACAGCTAGACAAGTGGGTCAGAGCATCTCCAAAACTGCAGTGGTCAGTATCTATCAGAAGTGGTCCAAGGAAGGAACAGTCAGGGTTCATACACTTTTTTACCAAGAATTTTTTTGACTTTTCCTTGACTTTTCCAAAACTTTTGACATTTCCAGGAGATGAATGACTAAAATGACTTATAAATAGTATTCAAAATGTCCAGTGTGGTGCATTAGAAACTTTTTCTGCAATTGCATTTGTTAAAATTGGAAATTAGTCAGTTGGGGAAAAAAATTAATAAAAACTCCACTAATTGTAATGACTTACAGCCTACACACCAGTGATTCAACAATAATTATACTTGGTAAGTTGGTTCAGAACTTTTTAAAAGTATATTAAGATATAAAGAAATCATCTAGGCAGGATGGCACAGGTTTAACTAGTAGAGGTTGAATGTTACTCAGACTGTTTCATTTTCCAAAACTTTTTCAAAACTTCACACCAAAATATAAAATTCCAAAACTTTTTCAGGGTCTGGAAATTGTATTTTAAAATTCCATGACTTTTCCAGGTTTTCCATGACTTTACAAACCCTGAACAGTGGTGAACTGGCAGCAGCTGATGCATGTGCAGAGCAAAAATACATAGTGCTACAGTTTGTTGCATATTAGGCAGGAAGTCATAACATAACATGGAGCAACAGTAGCTCAGTCAGTAGAGTGGTTTTCCCACTTATCATAAAGTTGGCGGTTTAGATCCCTACTGCCATTGTGTCCTTAGGCAGTGTATGAATGTTTTCGTGTGATTGTGTGTTTGGTGGTGGTCATTGGTGCTGTATGGCTGCCATGCCTACATCAGTATGCCCCAGGGCTGCTGTGGCTACAGAAGTAGTTTATCAGCACCAAGCGTAACTGAGGAGTGAGTGAATAATAGAGTAATGTAAAGCACTTTGAGAAGCTTAGACTTGGAAAACACAATATAAATCTAATCCATTGTTATTACAGTTTTTCTCAGTCGAGTTGGTGCATTTCTCAGAACCTGAACTTAAATTTTCAAAACTTTAAGCACAATTCTCAAAACAATTTATACAAACCTCAAAACACACTGTATTTATTGCAAAATAAAATAACTTGCTCTAAATCCTTAGTTGATCTCTCAACGGTAAATATTTCTGCCAGTTAACAAATCTGAGCATCAGAATGAAAATGCTTTTGTGTCACTGTTTATGTACAAAACCTTCAAAATGCTTCACCATGTTGTGAGTTTGTGCACCTGCAAAACAAACACTAAGGTTTAAGTTTTATAATGATTGAAACTGCACAAGCCCGCTCTCCCTCTGTAGCTCAGTTTACAGGGGACATAAGGAACAGGGCTTATATTGTGTTAAAGAAAAGGATGAGACATTTACTGCACTACTACTAACTGAGCCAGGTATTGTTACTCAATTTACTTATGTAATTTTTAAGTATCAGTACTTCCTATGTGCATTTTCCAGAAAATAAATACTTTTAGCTGTACTTATACTGTTATTGCTTTGAAGTAACAGGTATTTTCTTAGGTAACGATTTTGAGTACTTCTTCCACATCTGACGCTGAACTGTTATAATGATCATATTATATCATGACAATTGGTTTATTCATTTCATTTGCAACGACTCCATGCATGGAGGCAATGCTTAAATGTTTTTAAGAGCTTGACTATTTAACTGAGCCAGTATAATACATTTTGATCAGCATGGCCAAGCAATTGACAGTGTAAGAAATTGCAGACATTCATTCATTTTCTACTACTTATTCCTGTTAGGGGTCACGGGTGACTGGAGCCTATCTCAGTAACTTTGGGCCAAAGGCGGGGTACACCCTGGACTGATTTTATGTTTTGTAAGTGACTAAAGAATCTGAAGGTTGAACAAGTAGTTTTGATGTTATTAAAAAGTTAAGTTCTGATCTGAGAAATATACAAAAGCGACTGAAACTGTATTATTATTATTACTTTAACATTATGACAGGTGGTCATAATGTTAGGCCTGATGGGTGTACTGGGACTGTGATGAAACAACAACTAAGATGTGGCTAGTAGTATGTCTGTGCTAAAGAGAGAACAGAGGAAACTTTTTATGCTGAAAAAAAAAAATATATATATATATACAAACACAAAACTCTGGAAGGGACTAAAAGAGAGATGATAAAGAGCCACGCAGAGAGGCTAATGAAAGACTGAAGACTTTGAAAATGAGAAAGGGATTTGGTGACACTGAGTGATACGAGAGGAGGCAGCTCGCTTTCATCAGGCTGCAGATGAGTGGAACTGGGGAAAGCACAATAGTATCATTCCATGGAAATTGAAAAGGGTCCCAGATTTTTTTTTTTTTTTTATGCTTGCTGTGTGTTTTATCACAGGACTCAGGGATTATTTTAAGTACAATACAAACTTTTTCTTCTGATTGTGCTACATGTCTCTATGGAAAGAACATACAGTATATCTCTATTAAAAAAGTATTTATTGTTGTACAGTTGCTTCTACTACTGAATAGTCCTTGCCAGGTAGAACAGGTCCAAGGTCAACAAATGCAATGCTTTATTTAAAATCATTCAAGGTACTGTTTACTTTTTCTATGGACTAACAAAACTAGTTGGATACAGCCTGAAAAGAAGTGTCCTCATAATGCCTGCTATTTATCAGTGGGATCAGACGTAAGCGTGGTCTGTAAATGCCTTCACTGACGTCAAACTGTTGGGAGAAACACAGGTCTGATTGCAGCATAAAGTTAAAATGAGAGAATTGTTCGACAATTGGCCCGCTTCAGTCATCGGAGACTGGAAGTAAGGCATAACAAGATGAGTCAGAGAGAGCTTGTAGAAAGTTAGGTCTGTATCAAAATATCAGAGAAACAAATAAGAGGATATTGAATTGGCTGTGACTGCTAAGGCTATAATTTAGAGTTGTTTTAATTTGGTCTGTTGTTGCTGGTGGGAATTGATTGGTATTTTACTTAATGGCATGGAGTTGTATCCTCTGCTCTGCACTCCTTGACCACAGGGGAAAACATTGGAGGTTTTCCAATCATCCGTCCTTTGAAGGCTTTGACGTGACCAGGCTCTAACGTCAAAAACATGCTTGGTAAAAATGTGCTGTATTTTTCTGTATGGGTTTAAAAAACAAAACAAAAAAAAAAACCTAAAGAATAGAACTAGAGAGCAGATCAAGTCCTGTCTCTCAATGGTAAAGAATGACTATTTTGACTGCATGTGAAACCGCATGCACTCCACAGTAAATGAATCCAGCGTTACACATGCAGTGGAAATCCTGGGGTCAAAACCAGCCTAAATAGCTCAAAAACCCAAAAATGCTAACTTTATCAGCCTATATTGTATGGAAGCTAACTTTTGTCATCAGATTTTGAATTTCAAATGCCTTTAAATTTCAACCACAGAACTTTTTAACCCTGAAAAATGAGTTTAAGATTTTAAGTCGCTGAAATTTTAGTATCTAATTTTCAGTGTTTTTTCAGTGATTAAAATTTCAGAAGAAAAAAATTACCTTTTAAAAATTCAATGCATATATTTGTGAGTTCTCAACTTGGCCAAATTAAAATAAAATCACATGAAAATTCACATTTTTACAGGAAGCAGTAGTTGCCAGTTAAGCAAACAGATACGTTTTCGGTAAGGTATTTCTGCTTTTACTTTTTTACTTAGTTAAATAAGCCATTTATGATGTTGTATATAGTCCAATTCCATGGAAAAAATGTGTTTATAACTAATCCCTTATGGTTGTAGTTTGTTTTTGGTACAGAATCTTTAAAAAGAAAATTCCTGTACCCATACGGTGTTATGGATCCACACACAAAATCATGTCCTACTTAAAATTTCTTAAAGATTCAACCTTTATTTTTGGAGTTCCTCCTAAAAAAAACAACAACAAACAAACAAAACCAGGCAAGGAGTTGTACCCATGTGAGACTGCTCTAGTATACATCTACAATACACTTTACTTTAAAACCAAAGAGCATTTGTATTTTCATATAAACTACTGCCTTCCTGCGTGGTGCATGATTTCCCAGTTCCACTTGTTGGTAGTTGCAGTGAGATGGGAGATTGCTGTGTCATGCTGCACATTTCAAAACAACAATTGTTTCACAAATTTCCCTCGAAAGCAGAGTGAAACAAAATCGCTACAAATGGCAGCGGTGCAAAGTTTGAACCTCTCAAAGACGTTTCTATTGAATGCTCTCGAAAAGCAAAGGAAAGACAGCATTCCCCTCTCCACGGCCCGGTCCTGTATTACTCTCATCAGCTCGGTGCATTGCCTTTTGCCAAGCGCCTTAGCGTTGAGCTCTTCTCTTTTCAATACTGCTGATTAAAAATGTCTGATGCATCAACACAGCTAAGCAGATTACAGATTTAGTTTCCCTGAGCAAAGGTTTTCAGAGAGTATGTGAAGAAGTGGGGAAGAAGTGAGGAATAATAGAATACATTTAATGTCATCTTGTATTGAGTGGTAAATTATTCTACGTGTATGTGCTAATGCCGTTTGCTGCCTTTTGTGCTGGTTCCAAACTCTGATAAATAAAAAGGCCTGCGACTTAATTAAGAGGCTTGCAAGTATAAATATGTTACAAAGGACTTAAATAGAGATTGCAACTGTTACAAAGCTTAATATTATCAACATGAAATGCTAATTTACTGGTGTCGAAGTCAAGCTAACACCAAAAACAACCGTATCATTCTTCTTACGTTTATTTTAATAAAAAAACAACAACAATGAAAGAAACTGCCCTTATTGGAGTGTGCAAGCCTGATAAAACAATTAATAATAAAGCCTATGAAAATGAATGGTGCTTAAAAGCAAATAGCTACTAAAAACTGAAGCAAAGCAAATGTGGATAAAGATTTGGATCTGTCTAAACTCAGCAGTAGTGGTTTATGGTAAGCTTGCCCAAGTTCAGTTTGATGCCACATTTTAGTATTTTAGTAATTTAAAAGGAGCCATGCATCTTTGCTTGTTGTTTTGATTCTGGGTGACTCTTGAGTGTCCCCTTGTTGGAGGTGAGTAGCGGTGTTGAGAAAGCCTTAAAAAAAAGAAGCAAATATAAACTTAGTAAAATCAATGGTGGTAAGTGAATGCTTAACGTATAGCGGGAAAGAACAACAGGAGAGGTGTCTGCTCATCCTCCCGCTGCTTCACATTGAGCTGCAGGTCATTAATCAGACTACCAGAGGCACATCTGGGGGAGTTCAGCATCCATTTCCAACAGGAACTGAGCACACAAACACACATGCCTCCTCCCTCATAATACAACAGCAATATATGCATGGGCCTTAAATACTCATATCCAGCAGCAATGAAATTCAAGGTGATCACTTTACTTGCATACATGTACTATAAAACCCAGTAGTCACATAAGTAATCATCAGTATTACCATTTTCTTAGCTGACACTTGTTTTTTTTTTATGTTAGGATTTCATTTTTGAGAAAACAAGTAAAATTTGTCATTTTTACTGTTCATCACTAAAATCAACCATTTACTTCCTCTGCATTTGTCATTTAAAAAAAAATGGTACTCAAGTCTAATCACATGGCATCACCATATTCTATGGAAAAAAATGCAATCATTTTATATGCATCAGCCTAATATGGGAAAAAATGAATCAGATGAAATACAGTAAAATGTCAAATGTCACTACTTTTCTTCTAAACTGCAGGATGCTCAATTTTATGCTGTAATGGCAGTGAGATAAAAAAGTGGTTTTAATGGAAGTCAATGGGACATTTTCATCCAGACAGGAGTATAAATTTCAATCTGATGCTACACAAAAACACAACTGTGATTTTAGGTTTACATATGGGCATTTAAAGCCCTCTAAATGATTACATTTTTAATAGTTTTGAGCAGGACTGAAGTTGTATAGGAGATTCATGCAGAAATTGTTGCAGTTTTTGGAAGTGGACATTTATGTCTCAAGGGTACAATAAATTTGTCTCATGGTGTTCTAATGCCTCCATATGCAATTTCCCCACTGTGGGACTAATAAAGCTTTTCTTATCTTATTCTCTAACAAGGCTCTGACATTGCATACATTTAGTTGATTAGCTGGCAAAACCATCTTGTAGTTCTAACTTCTTACAAGTCTAAAAAGATCCATCAGTTTGCATATTGTTTGGTGAAGTCAACAGTTCAGGGTGCGGGTTCCTGCAGAGCACACCTGAGTCTGGATCCCAGTTCAGCACAATCATTTTAATTATCAGCACCTGAGTGGGACTGTACCACCAGGGCACTAGAGAGAGGGGTGTCACTACACACTATGTATGTATGTATGCATGGATGTATGTATGTATGTATGCATGGATGTATGTATGTATGTATGGATGGAATGATGGATGGATGAATCCCACACATTTTCTTCTCAATTTGGACCTATGTTTCCACAACTTAATATTCCCACATTTCTATGATTTTTTTCTATTAAATGATGCATGTTTAATCCCGACCCTACCATATAATAACCCTAACTATAATCCTAATCCTAACCATAAATGTTAGAAATGTGGGAACATAGAGCTGTGTGTTTTTTGCTGTCTCGTAGTCTGTCCAGATGAATATACTGTATAACTTGCCATTGCTATTATTGTACCCTGTAGCTTATATGCTAAATATAAATGCTAACTTCTACATTGAACACAATAGCTAAACATTAATACACTTGCTAATGTTTACTAACCAGACATTGCACACATAGTCAATCTTAATTATTAACAATTTGCAATGGTGCCATGCCAATTCTTAAATTGAAAAAAGAGAAAATGCTGTATAGTGTTCTGCTTTGCTTTGCAATCTTGTATGTGCCATATTGTTTATAAACACTAAAAGGGTCTATGTAAAAAATAAGTACTTACTCACCTTTTAACCCTTGTACCCCAATAAAAAAAAAAAAAAAAAAAAATTGTAACTGTTAACTGACAAAAGTGTAACCATCACAAAACATCGTAAAACATTTATACATTAATATTATTTTAAACTTTTTTTTTTTTTTCAGAAATCTTTTAATCAACTTATGCCCTGATTTTAAATACCAAATATTTAATTATTTTCAGAATGTTAACCCTTGTTATGCCTTTGTATGTAATAACATTACATTACATTTTTTTTTTTTTTTTTAAAATAATTAAATATTTGGTATTTTATAATATATACATTTTTATGATGTTTTGTTGATGGGGACATTTTTGTCACTTAATAGCTAAAAATGTAAAAAAGAAGTAATATTAGATTTGTGTTTAAAAAATCTAAATTAGTGATAAAATACACACCTGCGCCAAGTTTCATATAAAATGGTAGAAGCACTGCAAAGTTATAAAAAACATAACATTTGAAAAGGACACTTCTGTCCTCATTAAGGCACAAGGTTTAAGAAGCACAGTACAATATATTGCCAAAAGTATTCACTCATCCACCCAAATAACTGAATGTTCCAATCTCTTCCATGGCCACAGGTGTGAAAAATCAAGCACCTAGGCAGCAGCTTTGAGGAAAAGTTTGTGAAAAAGTTTAGGGATGGCCACTTTCTGTTCCAATATGACCGCACTAGTGCACAAAGCAAGGTCCATAAAGACATGGATGAGTGAGTTTGGTGAGAAAGAAGTTGACTGGGCTGCACAGAGTCCTGACCTCAACCTGACAGAACACCTCTGGGATGAATTAGAGTGAAGCCTGTGAGCCAGGCCTTCTCATCCAACATCAGTGTCTGAACTCACAAATGCGCTTCTGGAAAACTGGTCAAAAATTCCCATAAAAACTGCTAAACCTTGTGGCAAGCTTTCCCAGAAGAGTTGAAGCAGTTATAGATGCAAAGGGTGGGTCAACGTCATATTAAACCCCATGGATTAAGAATTAAGTTCATATGCATATAATGGCAGGTGAGCTAATACTTTTGGAAATATTAGTGTATATGCTCACTCCTCAATTTTTTTCATATTAGTAATTCTTTACTTTACTGGTGCATTGACTCATTGAAATTACCCCACACATTTAAACTATACAAGATACACCTATCATGGCATGAAAATTTATTTGACTCCAAATGGTTGGGGGGACACACAACATCAAACTACTGTACGCAAACACACTATGAATACATATACACCAGCCACTACAAACAGCTCATTCATCTTCCCACACACCGTGAGTCTATAGAAGTATGGCACACACATAAACCCATGTAAAGATTTTCCATGCTATGTTTAAAAATACATGTATAGAGCCCACGTTTCCACTTGACAAAGAGATAGAGAGAGAGCCAGGTTGCTGCGTCACATGATATCCACCATCACATGTTTTTCAAAAGACCCATATGTTTCCCTAAAGGTGGGGGTGTACATGGATGTAAATTTGGCACGTGGTTCAAGGACATACCGTCTTGTTAAGAAAATCCTACCTACAGATTCCTGTGTAGCATTAGCGATGATCAATCTTTGACGCAAGCAGCGGTGGGAATCCTCGCAGTGACCTCCTCCAAAGGCAGTGTTATTTATACCAGATGCTGGGGTGAATGCTAAGTGGGTGTAAGTACGGGATACTTGGTATTTTTTGCTAAGTGTGCATCTCCAAACTTGTCATGGTTCGACATCACAGGAGTATGGAAAGATAAAAGGAAAAGCTGATCTTGAGAATTACCTTTACTTTTATGCTGAAATTTCATATTCTCAATACAGACTTGACCTAAAATGAACTTAGGTATATAGGAGATAACATATGGAAGTCATTATTCGACATACACATTCATAATAATCTGTCACTAATTGTCAAAAGATAGTATTTTAAGCACACTGTAATAATACCATTGCTCTACCATTGCAAAACAGTACTACAATGTTATCCTTAATTTTAATTTTTTATTAGAAACTGTTGTTTAGAGGATGTCAAATTCCAAGGGGGTGATGCAAGACCCTCGTTTCACAGTGAAATCCACAAAAGTTATGTTGAAGGCACGTCAGCCCAGTCACATCTGATTTACAAAATTAGCTAAAGTCTTTAAAAGCCCTCAGTATCTTGCATTGTTGTCTGTAAGTCTGGTTTGGACATTGTTAGCTGCTGATATTGTGGTGGTACTTTTCATGACAAAGCATCAGTACAAACTATGTTATTGTGAAAAACAGTGTAATGCTCTTGGGAAAGAAACATATTATTCCTCTTTTTGTACAACAACCCAAAGCTGACAAACAGAAGCTTCTCTTTATTTTTCTTTCTTTGAATATACCTGGTGGGTCAATAAAGTAATGAGAATGATATTTAAAACATTTGCTTATTAAAAAGTGGGTGTTTATCTATGTTTACTCAGTTTCTATGGCCTGGGGAACAGCTGCGCATTTGTGAAAGTACCAATGTTCCTGCTCCGTACAAACCAGAGAATATAAGTACTGGAGAAAGTAGGAACATTGTGGTATGTCCTGATGTTCTGTAACCCTAACCTTAGCGCAAACCTTAACCTAATACAAGGTTTGTACAGTCATGGAAAATCTGGAAAAGTCATGGAATTTTAAAATGCAATTTCCACGCCCTGGAAAATTTGGGGGAATTTATATTTTGGTGAAAATTTAAACAGTCTGAGTAACATTCAACCACTGCTAGTTAAACCTGCGCCAACCTGCCTAGATGATTATTTTATATCTTAATTTATGTTTTAAAAATGCATTATGAACCAACTTACCAAGCATAATTATCTTTTAATCACTGGTGTCTAGGCTATAAGTCAGTAAAATTAGTGGAATAATATATTTCTGGGGAAAGAGCCCCAAATGTTTATTTTCTTTGATCTTTTATTGACCAATTTCCAATATAAAAAAAATGAAACTTAATATACAAAAATTAACGAAACAATTTTAACAACTTTTTCTGAACAATGCATAGCAAGTTGGCTGTAACATGACTCAAAAAAATAATGATAGTAGGGATGTAACGGTATTGGCGATATCGCAATATTGCAATAGCAATAGTCTCTCGATATCGTCGTGGTCTTGTTACGGTATCAAACAGTATTCCCCCCGAGCGAAAATACATAGTTTTGTTGCAGCGGTGTGATAAAGCAGACAGAACTACATAGACCATGATCCTTTGCGCCGTTTGAGCATGTGCGCAGCCTCCAACATGTAGGAAGAGCCCAGTGTTTTCAGTAGCAAATATCAAGACTCACGGCTGTTTTCTGTAGCGAAAGATTCAAAAGGTTAGTAAATAATACACTAAGAGTTACCAAATAAACTTTTTACGTTCATACGCAGCACCGCGACGCTGGTTCATTTCATCTCCCTCCTCGTCTCTGTGCGCTTGAGGAGCGGACTACAGGGTCAGACTGGACTCGCGCTGAAAACTATAAATTAACTGTAGTGTCCAGCAGAGAAAGAGAGTGAGCAGAAGTTTGTGGATAAAAGCAAACAGTGAACACTTGCCCCTGTGCTGACCCCTGATCAGTGATGTCTGAGTGACTGCTCTTTGTTTACAAGAGCCTCGTGTCCATTGACAAATAAGAAGGGGAAGTTCCTTATATGGTCATTGCTCATGGCACCTGTTTGAGGTGCTGTTTAAAGCTTTTTGTTGTCAGGCCAAACTAATGTGATCCAGATGAAAACTTAGTTATCTGTGACACTTTAGATCAGATAAAACATGAAATATGACAATATGTATTGCACCAAGGGCTTGGCAGGGCATTTTTATATAATAAACATTGTTATCATGAGCATTTCCACAATACCATGAGCCTCCAATATCACAATAAATATCATATTATGAAGTTAATATTGTGATAATATCGTACCATGAGATTTGGATATCATTACATCCTTACATAATAGTGAGTAAAATTTAAAATTAAAATTTTTAAGCATGAATGTTAAATTAGGGGAACAAAAAATATTAATTCTTTAAAAATTGAGATTCTGAGTTGGCCTAAAAACTCAAAAGTTTTTGAGTTTTCACAACTTTTTTTTTATTTACAGTGCATCAAAAGTTTCTAGTGCAAACACTGGGCATTTTGAATACTATTTATAAGTCATTTCAGTCATTCAAGTCATGGAAATTTAGTCAAAATTTTGGAAAAGGCATGGAATATTTTGGTAAAAAAAGTGTATGAACCCTGCTAATAGGTACTGGGAAACATAGGGCTGACACCTTAAAAAGGTATGCAATTGAAGATTGTCTCCATCAAATTATGTACCTTGTGAAAAAAACAGCTCAGTTCCATCAGTGTCAAATTTTTTTGTCTGAAAATAAACAGTGCTTCCCCATCCACCCTACTGCCCACGTATTATTGTAACTTTTTCTAAAAAAAAATGAAGAATGTCTTGAAACAGCATCATTTTGTAGTGTGGAGAATGTCCAAAGAGCCACTTACACATGAACAGCTACATGTCACTGCTGGGCTTGCTATCACTAAAGACAAAAAGTGCAGACTAATGCACTGTTGATTAATTAATGCAGATGACCATTATTATTATTATTATTATTATTGATTGTAAAATGTAGACATACTTATTTTTACTATGGCTTTCCTACACCATACACTATACGATGCTCACTATGAAAACTATTGTGACTCCAAATGTGAGTTCATACGGCTAGAATTTGATTAGCAGTCAAAAAGCATCAGTTTTATAATATTTATGCATTCATAACATTGCCTGCAGTACAAACTATCATGTCTGTTGTTGATTGGGCCTAAATTTCAATATTTTACTTTGTGTGAAAAGTTTGAGAACTGCTCTAGGGCAGAGTTATTGGGTATCTAAATAAAAAATTGTGCTTGAGACCTGGACTCAAGTAAGGGCTATTTTCTGAGAGTTGTGACTCCACTCAAGTTTAAAAGGGCTATATTTTGCAAAGATAACTTTTCTAAACTTTCGGCCATGTTATAATGTTGTTCCTTCATTAAAAACATTGCTCGCACAAGTAATCCTCTATTCTTTGCACCTCAAAACGCTCGGTTCTATTTTTAATTTTGTTGTAAAGTGGCATCGTACAAAAAGTTTGAGGAAGTGAAGTTCCTTATATTCTTTAAATCTTGTTTAGTCTGCTCTCTCCTACACTCTGCTGCTGTTTCTTTATGGCACCAGTAGAGTAATTATTAAAAACTTTTTTTTTATTTAATTTTTTTAAAGGTAATAATACATGCAATGCTCTTCTAGAGGCGACCAAGACTGGTTTAAAAATATGAATAAAAGCATAATATATTCCCTTTAAGCCTCAATGACTCGACTTGGACATGAGTCATTGCTTTGAGGGCTCAGGCTTGGACTCAGCAGGTCCCACAGACCAGGACTCACAACTCAACTTGGACCAATAACGTGGACTTAGTCTTATACTTGTGAAATGCTCACTCAGGGGGTTTTCACACTGGCACTGTTTAGGTCGGCGCAAAAGAGCTTTCGTCCCGAGTGTGGTGCGCTTGGGTCACTGTGAACTCAACAGCCACACTCTGGTGCACATTATATGGTGAGAGCCTCTGATGCGCCGCTCGGAGACCAACTGTTTAAAGCAATCTCTGAACAGTTTGACAGATCATGGACAAGAAGCCACGCATTAAGCACATGATGGTGTGTTCAGGTGTACTTCGTAACACTGAAATGTAGCACTTGACGCCTGATGTCATGGAAACAAGTTCGTTGGTCAGCTGACAGTTATCACGTGGCTTATGGTGCAGTGTTTGAGGCTAATTGTAAACAACGCGTGTGAACATGAACCGAGCTAACAGAAAAGTAAACACAACCGCATTTAGTGCACCCTGAGGCTGCACCACAGAGCAACATGTGTGAAAACCACCTCAGATTTTGATTTGGGCACTTGAGAGTCACACTTGTGTCTTGTTTGCAGAGACAGCAATAGACTATACTTAAATAAGACCAAAAACAAACACTGCTATGTGAATGGGTACTGTACAAACTAATATCACACATAACTATACTCATCTTGGTGACCAACACACCCTGCTCCTCTCTCCCCAGCCTGTGCTCTCTCATACAGCCATCAGTCTCCCGCTCTCCCACAGAGCTCCCAATATGCCTCCTTCTCCTCCCACCCTCTTCCTTCATGTGTTTTCCTTTTTGTCCTTCGCCTAATGGCCTGTCGGATTTGAATGATGGGTTTCCGTGTCTGGACTGACAGCTGAGGTCAGGCTCATTGTCACATCTCGGTGGTGTTAAGTATTGTTTTCTGGATAACTTCAGGGTGTATGTGAAATGACTGACATCAAACCAGTTGAGGCTTTTTTATTGTTTGGGGATGACTTTGATGGACATGGCTTTCACACCAACTTCACTCTACGTTGCACATAGGCACACTTTTATTTGGGCCATACTTATCTGTCTTTAAGAGGGAAGGCACATTTTAATTTGGCTGTTTGCACCTGAACACTTATCCTTGTCTTTGCACTTGACCCTTTAAGTGACAATTAAAATTTTTCAGGACCCTGGCCTGATAGGGAAGCAACTCCAGTTGGCTTGTTTATTTATATCACAAGATGTCAACGAATCAGCACTCTACGTTACTAGGGTTGGTGGGCCTGAATGGAACACATTGGATTTTTTGAGACATATCCCATTCGTAACGAGCAGGGGGAAAAAGTCATAGAACATGCTTTGTAAAATAGTTATATTGTCTAACTATATTGTATGTACAGTAGTTACTTTTATTTATGATGATTAATTAATTAATACAGTAGGTCTATGTACTGTATTTAATATAACTGTATTTAATAGAACTCTATTTTTCACAGTAAAAAGTAAATGAATAATAATACAAACCCAACTGGGACACTGTAAAAAGCTGTAAATACTGATGACTCTGGAACAACTTTTCTATGATCACCCTGGAATAACATTTGTATACTGGCCCTTGAACAATTTTTATATGATGGACCTGAAACAATGTTTGTCTTAAATTATAGTGTTTTAAAAGTTGGGGGATATAAACTGGGATTCAAAGGACTTTGAGAATATGCTTCATTGACCTGTACGGTGACTGGCAGATAGAAAGGTCGAGCTGACAGATGCTCCAAGGCTAACTGGAAACAGGATACTTCCAGACGGCCTCAATCTCAAAAGACCCAGACATACATGAACACAAGTCTAGTGAACGTAGTGATTCCTCTGTCTTTCTGTCTTTTTCTCATTGCCTCTGTCTCTAAACCATACAACACTGCTGTTTCATACACAGCACTGGACATAATGAATGCAAATAACAATTCTATGTGCCAACAAACTCACTGAGAGCTTATTGAAACTGATGTAAGGACACACTTGTATAATTCGCTCTCATGTCACTGACAAATGAAAACCTATACCATCAGTTGTTTCTATGACGCGCTCCACCTTCTCCATTCCCAGGAGGATGGTGGTAGTAATTTGCAGTGACACACAGTGGGAGGTGTTGTCCTCTTAATTAATGAAGCCGTCACTGTCATGTGCATTAATCACCGCTCACCTCTGACGAGTGCCTCAGAGTGTCAGCTCAGGGACCAAACTACCACTGACACCAATCACAACAACTTACCTCCTGTAAAGCGGCTCTCATAACCTGTAATTCTGAGTGATCTTTGCAGAAATATGGCATGTCAACGGCAAGACCATTAATGTCAGGAATTAATAGTGGGTGCTCTCTACCACCTGAGCCACACGGGGATAATAGAAGAATATTTTGTCGGGCTAATTTAAGAGCTATAATTGGGCACTTTAGCTGGCCTGAGTTTTCATCCGCCAACATTTTAAGAGTTGGACTTCTAAGCACTGCTCTGCTGGGTATTCTGATTCTGAAATATTGCATGTGAAGTAAGTGTTTTTTGCTAAATGAATGCAGATTGCCATTAAAAAGCAAGACATTTTGTGTTTTTAAATGTACCAAACGTAAAAAAAAATCAAACTTTAGACAGACATGTAAGGCTCCCAACTTTAAGGTCCAATATTATGCTTTTTTTTTTTTTTGTCTTTTTAAAAATCATTTTGGACACCTTTGCGTTAGTATTTCATGTTTTATAACTTAAAATAATGGATATATGTGGAAAACATCTTCTTTTGAGGAGCTTTTCCTTTGACTATGCAGAGAACGTTTTGATTATGTGTCTGACTGCTGGCAATGGTGGAAAATGGGAAGCGCATAAGATGGTTATTTAGCACTGTTCCAGGTGCAAACAACATTATAACATGGTTAAAATGCTCTAAAAACTTGATTTAGCATAATAGGAGACCTAAGCAATCCAATCCAGTAACAAGGGGTCAGAGGTCATTATACATTTTGTGTCAGCTCTAAGCCTGGATAACTGGAAATGGACTGGTAACAAAGGGCATCTTGATTAAAACCTATACTAAATTAATTGCAATTTGCACATTGGTTCATGTTGCAACCCTCTCTATTTTTTCCTAGCTTGGGACTGGCACAAAGAGTACACTGGCTTGTTAAGGCCTCAATACACCAAGGCGACTCCCAGACTGCCACCGAAAAGATGGAGCGACAGCTCGTCTCTTCCGTCTCCTCTCGTTCCCTCCCGTTTCCTCACGTCGGATGACCTTTTTCCCTCTTCATACACCGAAGCGACAAACGACCTAAAGACCGTGTCTTGCGCATGCGCGTGATGTAATTACCCCCCCAAAGGGGCAGATGGTGCTAGCCAGTGAACAAAGATAAACGGAAGTGGCACAATGTTTGCGGAGTACATATGTATGTAGCGCGCTTTGGTCTGCCACTGTTCTCAGCTTGTTTGAACATTTGAGAAGCGTGATAATGGCCAGTTTGGACATTGTTTTGTGTGGATTAGGTGCCGCTGCTCTGTTACTTGAAGAAGATAACTTTCCGCACGGAATTGCGAAAAATGCAAAAATGGTGACAGTACGCTGCCACAGCGGTTTTCACCTCTCGTCACTCCGTCATTTCCGCTAAAATTCCCGTGAGCTGATTGGCGCAGCAGCTGTAGTGCTAGGCCTTTCAGAGCGCTTCATGCCAAAGACCAAAGACGCCGATTCAACAACAAGGCCAATCGGCCGAAAACTAGTCAGACGGCCTCTGTCCTGGAGCGATGGGGGCTGACGGCGCATACATATCAAAAGGATGGAAATGAGCGACGTGGAAGAACCGCTCAGACGGCTTCAGATGGGCGATCGTCTCCTTGGTGTATGGAGGCCTTTACTCTCTACAGCCTAATTGTGATAGCAATTATCTAATGCCCCTAATCATGTATCTAGACTTTATTACCAAGTTCTCAATGGTTCACACCACTTATCAACACTGAATTAATGGCTGTCACTGTTTCACCTTTAAAGGGACACATTTTAGTTGTTACCAAAAAAATGCATTTTCTCCCAATGCTTTGGACAAGACAACATGATTTCAACATTCTGACTCGGAGACATTGGGTTGTAACAAAAATCTTGTCCAGCCCTGACACACAATAACAAATATTTGCAGAATTTGGAACAGCTTGTGTTCAGACAAATCCTCAGTAAACCTTAGATTCTGGATACTTTTTGGGACACTTGACCAATCACAGAGTAACAACTGATTTTGTTCAGACCAGTTTTGTTTAAGGTATAAACAATTGTAAGGGTGCATTGTGCAAAATCCACATAGAGTTGAAGAAAATGGAATCAGTTCATTATGTGATTGACTGATTAAAGCACAGTGGCCTCAGACAGCTACTCAGGGCGGACAAACTGAGCACTGCTGGAAGAGAAGGACAATTGGGTTTCTTTTTTAAATAAGTAGCTTAGAAAATTATTATTTTTTTTAATTTCCACTGCATTTGTTCATTGAATTTTTTTCCCACTGTGGATCCATCTTTTCTACTCTACTGTCCTATCATTAAAGCCTACCTGGTTGCATATTTTTGTATTGAAGTTTTCATACCTGCAGATGCCCCTCATGGTATATTGACATAAATTTTCCTATAGTGTGCAGGAGCTGTACAGAACCAGGGCAGCACTTGGCAGCTCACTGTCCCAAAGAGCAAAAACAACATGATTAAAATAATACGAAAAATAAAAAATAAAAAAATAAATAAATATAGTCAGTGGTGAATGTGCCCTGCTTACCTGATCTATGTGAGTGTTGCTGTGCTGAAGATCCTTTTAGACGTGACTCTGGTCCTAGGTTTGTGGCCACTGTCTCACAATTTGTAAGAAAATACAATGTTACGCTTGTGCTTATGACAGTCAGTCTTCAATATTTTGGTATGTAAAAAGGTGATACCAACCTTTAAAAAAAAGGTGACAGTCCATACCACCTGTACCTCCAAAACTCAAACCAATGCAGTGAACTAGAAAGAAAACACAGAACAGGATATATTTGTATGTGCACTAAAATAACACAACGCCAACATTTGGAGCACATCCACAGAAACACACTTATTCTAGTCAAGATTCTGATATTCCCTTTTATCATATATTTAGCTAATGATAATAAAACAAAGACATTTAACAAAACTAAAGTTTTAAGTCATTTTCTGGTTATCCTGAACAGTACATGTGTAACACTGTATGTCTGCTCTGGTAAACTTACAGTTTGTGAAAAGTATGAACTAATCCCTCATGCTGCAGGCTTAGTTTAGCTACAGCTGGTCCATGGTGTTGCATACCATGCTAAGTGCTAACTGAGCCTCACACATACTGGAGAAGCTGCTCTTGGAGCATTTTGTAACAGGCTTAACAATATTACTTATTTTATTGGCAAATACTGAATATTATTTTTGACCGTGCCAAATTCAGCACAGAATTACAGCTATTGTACCTATCTTTGTCTTTTGTTTCTGAACCAGCATCACATCATTGTTAATAAGTACTTTTTCTAATTTTGCCTTTTAAAAACTAGGGTAATTCATTTTCAAAATTGTCCACAACTTAATATGAATGCTTTTTAACCATGCATAATGGCACATTGTTTTTCTTAGATAGGCCTTGATGTCATCTAACTACACCAAGAATATTGTCTCCCTGGATAAATAAAATATTCCAATCCATGAAATGTCACAAAGTGCCGTAGATATTGTGTGATTTACTCACCAGAAGATGCTGTGTGCAGTGGAGGTGACAGAAAAAAGCTTTGCTGTGTGCTCCATAGTCCTCTAACCCTCAAGTTCAGGTGAACTAATCCCATGCCGGGTAAAATTCAAATTTAACACTGGTGCAGAACAGCTCCAACAATTTGCTCTTAGCTTCTATACTCAGTTTCAACTCCAACTCTTTTTGGTGAATCACACTCTTAGTGTAGAATTAAATCACAAAAGTGTTGAAATAACTCCAGAGAACCTACACTTTACTCAAAACAACACCAACACTGGGATTTTAACACTTCTGAATTTGCTGTGTAGGCAATGGATGAAGGGTCACATGGACACAACAACAGTAAGCACTTCAGACAAGATTCACACTGCCAACCCTCCGGCCCATCATAAAAAAAAAAAAACATAAAAAAAATAAAATAAAAAAAAAAAATAATAATAATAATAATAATGCACACTTAAAATATCTTGTGTGTACTAAATCTCTTGAATTACAGTCCTGAAGTTTCAGCTCTCCCCTTATCTTTGGGCAGTTCTTTATTATCTCTGTATGGCTTAAGGAGTTTGAATTACTAACATTGATCTGCAAACTTCATCTCCTTTTAAAGGGCAATGGAAACACTAAAGTGGGTGTCTTCATTTTAGTCTATTTCCGCTTATTCCCCAGCTCTCAAAATCAATAAGAGATGCATCAACTTGCCTATGTGAAGATACAGTGCAGTGTTGTTATTGCACCTCAAGAGCAATTTAGGCCCATTTACACAGGCAAGCTTTTGGCTCATATTTTAGTCTTTCTATTCATCTATAATGCATGGGGCACACTGAAGACAAGTCCATTCTCAAAAAACCTTTTCACAAATAGAGGTTTAGTGATGTCACTGCTAATGCGGCCCTTTGCTAAAAAAAAAAAAAAAAACCTTCACCTTTTTTGCAGC
Organism: Bostrychus sinensis; assembly: GCA_020698575.1. Classification (NCBI taxonomy): domain Eukaryota; kingdom Metazoa; phylum Chordata; class Actinopteri; order Gobiiformes; family Eleotridae; genus Bostrychus; species Bostrychus sinensis. The sequence goes on along the minus strand of CM036245.1, from coordinate 29,946,486 downwards.
ATTCATTGTCACGGATTCTGTAAAGGTCGGAGAGAAAAGAGCAATCCTGTCTCATTGTGGGTAAACTCGTCTGATGTGTTTGCAAAGTAGAGATGTCGAGATTAAAATAGATTATGACAAATACAAATCACTTGGCATTTAGTAAGAACAAGTTCATTTTAGGAAAGGGGTTAAAATGCTGCAAAAGACTGGCATGGCAACCTTTTCAGAATATTACAAAATAACAGCCACCTACACACAGGCACACACTTTGTAACAGGTGTAATGGCTTCTTTCAGGGTCACTCCACCACTGCAGCTAATTTCTCTGAAACATCTCTTTAGCATTTTTTATCAATAGCCTGACCTTTGTTTGGTGACACTGTTTATGATTACATTAGTGTCTCCGCTGACAATATGAGGTACTTTTTAGTAGCAGTAGTAGAGTGCTGCTCCATTTGCAAAGTACATAATACAGTTAGTCAGCCATAGGGGTACTTACAAGCCTTGGCTAATTTGTTTTGCAAACTCAGAGTAAAATAAGCAGACAGTTTTTGGGTTGTGTCTATTAAAATATAAACTGCTGCTTGTTGAGCTAAAGAGGAACCATGTTACTTTGCTTGTTTCATTGCTGTTTTCATCATTTTTCTCTGCAATGCCCACCCTACATTTTGGAGTAAAGCACTATTGTAAAAACTCAAAAGTCCGGTTGACTCCTGTGTGACCTCTTGCTCGGCTTGACTCTTGTTTCTCCTCACTTATCCGTACAAAGGTTTTCTTTTGGCTGGTGCTCACAATCTTGCAAGTCTGCTTTTTCACAGAGATACGTCAGGATGAGATGAGGCAAGCTTCATTCCCCCCCCCCGAAACAGCTTCTTTAGTCATCACACAGACTGCAAAGGGTAAAAAGTTTTATTCAGTTCTGCTTTAACCCTTACAGTGTTACTATTAAGTGACAAAAGTGTTCCCGTCACAAAACATCAGCACATCCCAAAGATTCTCTATGGGGTTAAGGTCTGAGCTCAATGAATCCTGGCATCCTATATCTATAGTAGCTCAGTTGGTAGAGTTGCTTGCCCACTAAAACAAAGGTTGGCGGTTCAATCCCCGCTACCGGCAGTGCATACTATTGTTGTGTCCTTGGGCAAGACAGTTCACCCACCTTGCTTTGACTGAGGAGTGAATGGATAATTCACAAAACTGTAAAGTGACTTTGAGTGCCTAGAAAAGCACTAATGCATTATTATAAATCAATGTTGTTTAATCTTTGACATTCCCAAGGCTGTAATATCCCCCCTAGAAAAATCCACTTTACATTTACAATATTCAAAACATTTAATTTTTAAAATATTTTTTACTAACAAATTGAAATGCTATTACATACACTGGACACTAAAGAGGGTTAAAATGATTGAATGATGACACTATATTTGATATTTATGGTCAGGGCATAAGTTGATTAAAAAAAATGTGCAAAAAAGTAGAAAAATATCAATGTACTGTATACTTTTTCTATGATGTTTTCTGATTGGGACTTTGGGATTTTGTCACTTAACAGGGCCAACATATCAAATTTAATTAAAGAATGTAAAAATGAAGCAATATTACATTTGTTTTTAGAATATCAAAATTAGTGATAAAGTACACACCTTTATTTATTTATTTTTTTATTTTTATTAATCCCATTGAGATTAAAAACCTCTTTTCCAAGGGAGTCCTGGCCAAGAGGCAGCAATCCTCATTGGTTTGCTGGCTGCAAACACTTGTTGATATGTTTTTACAATTCAGTAAGAGGTTCCCATGCAGAATTAGGGTTAGTGTTTAGCCCTGTATGTGGTAACTGTAACTGTAAAGTCTCTTTTGCTGCTCCCATTCTTTTAGGAGGTCACTTCGGTGAATCGTGTTTGTCAAGTTTTAGTACCGGATGCCCTCTATATTTGCCCAGGCTTGGGATCTGCACAAACTGTGGCAGGAGTTTTTGACCCCACATCAGGGAATCAAACCAATGACCCCTGGTAGACCTCCTAGACAGGAGCAAAACTACAGAGACAATACCATGTGCTGTTATAAACCAGAGCCACTCAAAAATGATAAATGTAGGATGTGTTAGCCTCAACATTGTACTGAGGTGTCTTAAAAATGTGTGTCGCAGACTCACTTTAAGCAATATTAATGTTTTTTTAGTGTAGAGTAGTAGTATGTTAATTAGTATATGGTTTTGCTTTGCATCAAAAATTGCTATTAATACAAAAACATCAAATCTTAAAACCTTAAAATCATTTGATTTATTAAGTAAGTGTTTAACACTCATACACTTGAATAGTTGAATAGTCAGAATAAACAATCTCTGCACCAATCCGCTGGATACCTGATGTCCTGTCACTAATTAATTACTTTAAGTGGGTATTTACTTTTCAAACAGGTCCACTTAAATGCTAATTTCTTCTGTGCAATAAAAGTGTCCATTAAAGAATACCATTTGCACACTTTTAAACAGGGAAAAACAAATTGGTTGTGTATTTTTGTACAGTTAAAAGTACCACACTCTTCAAATCACTTCAATAGCAGCATATTATTAAATTTGAATAATACTAAAAAATCCAGGATTTACAAATGAAGCTGCAACCAAAGTGTCCATTATCACCTCTTTCCTTCTCAGTCCTTTGTCGATGCAAAAAATGTCCCATTTAAAAAATGTTCTTCATTATTGAAATATTAAAGGCATGAGCAGTAAAAGAAGAAAGTACACAAAGCTGGAGCGTAGTACATTTCCGTTCGAGGTCTGACAATCTGTCAACTCATCTGCCAAGACAAAAACAGATTTTAGGTGTTAAGAGTTCAACTGGAGGAGAGTGGACATAAATATATTTTACTAAACATACTGGTGTGTGAATCCCTAGTGCAGAGGAGGATTTCAGCAGTAATATTTAGCTGGATGTGAAGTGATGACTGACCCTCTTCTCCTCCCACAGACCTCTACAACAGGCAGAGTGGAGGGATACACTTCTCCTCCACAGGCTAAACAAGGCAACCCGCCTCCCTGGCTCTCCATGACGCAATACCACCTACTACATACACACGTGTGTCTGAGGCCTCATGCACACTAATGCGTACTAAACATGTGATTGAAATAAGTGTGAAGATGACACTGCAATATGGAATAAACAGGTGTTGCTGCATCATTGTTCTCTGGCAAAAAAAAAAAATGTATGACTTAAAATTCCACTTAAGTCAACTCAACTCATTCTTTTAATTAAATAAAAATAATAATAATGGCCATCACACAGTTTCTCTGAGTGGAGTCTGCATGTCCTCCCAGTGTTACCAAGGGTTTTCTTAGGGTACTCCAAAGACATGCATGTGTTAGGTAAAGTGGTGATTCTAAATTGCCCCTAGTAAATGAATGTGAGAGTGAATAGTTGTCTGTCAGTGTATGTTCTCAGGTCTCTGCACTGGCTTTAAAACAGCTCAGCTTGAACTGCCTTAAAATGCCTCAAAACTGTCTAACATACAGCTGGAAGTGCATAATTTGTCCATTTGAACCTGTTTTGGAGCTAAAACAGACATGAATGGCATTTTTTGACAGGTCATGCAGCTGTCTGGGACCAAAAATAAGTCTCTCCATGGCTTTGCAACACAGTAGATCTCTGACATGTTGGTCCCATATAAACCATCCCAAAACCACAGCTAAAATCTGGAACAATCTTCCTAATGATGTGAGACAGGCTTCTATTCTGACAGTGTTCAAGTCCAGACTTAAAACTGTTCTTTATAGCTGTGCATATGACAACTGAAAGTGTTTTACCTGCGCTCTTCTCTTTTGAGTTAGTTTGAAACTGATTTTTAATTATAATTTTTAACTGAGTTTACTGTTTAAACTGTAATTCTTCCGAAGTACTTTTTTTTGTAACACACTTTGAATTACAGTGTGTATGAATTGTGCTATACAAATAAACTTGCCTGCCTAATATGTCTATGTCTCAGCCCTGCAATTAACTGCCCACTATCCAGGGTGTCCCCTCCGCCTAAGGCCCATAGTTGCTGGGATGGGCAAAAGGCAATGACTCTAAAATGGGACTGAGACTTACATTTACCAAGGGTCTCTGTGTCTCTAATAGAGAGACTGCATTTGTTTATATATTAGTATCAAAGATGGAAATCTAAGTATACCCTGTAAGCATCAGTAACAGTGCTTCTATGCTTGAGTGGAGCATGACATATAATTAAACATTTATTGCAATGACATTTGACCAAAACTTATAGCACACTGCAAAAAAATACAATTTAAGAATGTGAAAAAAGTCCTGTTTCAAGTAAAAAAAAAGTTCCTAAAAATGAAAAATAGCTTGTCTAGCCAACTTCACGAGAAAAAAAATATTATTTTAGTATTTTCTAGCCAATTCTTATGTAAATATTTTTGCAAAAAATTATTGATGTTTTTCTAATAACAAGCTCCAAAAAATGATTATTAACCAACAGATTAAGAATATTTATCCCCATTTAAGAATACAAGTGATTACCCAACTTTCTACATTTAAGAACTCACACACAGAATATGTTAAGATTATAATTGAATATAAAAGTGATTTTTACTTTTTTTTTTTTTAGCAATGTAACAGTTCTTTTACTTGAGTGCGATTGCTTGTACCTTGCCACTTCTGGTTAAAGGTGCTCCTCATCTGTTATCAGTATGATATTGGTCTGTGATCAGTAATTATCTATTCATGCTGTTTGTTTAAAGAAATCCTAGAGGAAACCCTCTGTTAATGTTGTCTTATTTTTAGATTTTTTTTAACTTTTGATATGTCCAAGTATAGTTATACTTCCACATGAAATATGCAAAACAATGGAAAACCTAGCAATGTTATGAGCACAAAATTCTTAATGAACACCCCTTTCTTAAAACTAGAATAATGTAATAACATTTTGCTTAAACCTAGCCACATAAAAAGTCAAATTTACCTAAATCTATTCGTCTAATAAGAAAATTTTGCCTAAATTTTACCATGTAGTGAGGAAATTTTACTTAAATCTAGCCTTAAATTGAGTCTTGTAATAAGAACAACTTGCTTAAACTTACAACTGATTTCTTGTTTTATTTACTAGAAAAATATTCTAGAATTAAGAATTCTAGTCAAGCAAAATTTGGTTACCCCATTGGCAGATTTTTTGCTTGATATAAGAAACGTTTAGTTTTAAGACAATTTGGCTTATTTAGTAGGGCAGTTTTTGCAGTGCACATTTAGTTTGTGCCCATGCAAATTAGTGTGAATGTGTGTCTATAGTAAAGTAACCTATTCACAGATCTTACCTGAAATCTTTTGTATTTCTGGTACTAATGTGTTCCAGAGACGACACTCCTTTGTTTTTAACTGTCTTCTTTGTTGGGGGTGGTGGTAGTTCAGCGTCACATAGTCCTGCTGTTCTGATGTGAACTGGGGCCACACAGCACCATCAATGCCTGGATTCCTGGCCAAAACCAAAATTTACATGGTTAAATATCTGTAGAACATATTTCTTTTTTTTTTTCCTTTTTTGTTTGCACTCACCCTGTCCTGGCGAAGTTAGCCCAATGCTTCATAAACTTCCGGGTCATGTTCACTTCGTTTTTTGTGTAGCCAGCTGAAATATTGAGGGGCATCCCAAAGACAAACTCAATCTCATAGCCGTGCATCACACCCATCCACTCAGGCCAGGGGTTGACAGATGAGCGGTGGTCAAACCAGTACAGAAAGGATTTAGCCCCTCGTTGGGTATACCTACAGAAAACAATAGTAAACATGCTTGTGAAATGAAGTTAACAAAGTTGTTTACATTTGGAAGTGTTGGTCTCAGTACTTTAAAATGCTACTGTTACTGTGGTCTGGCCATTATTTATTGTCCATTGTCTATCTATTCCTCATATTGTTTGCCATGCAAAAAAAAAAAGAAAAAAAAGAAAAAAAAAGAAAGTTTTACCTAGTTACCTCCACCAACCAGTATTATGTTATATGCTGGTAAGATCACTGAAAAATGAATGGGCAAATTTGTATGCTTTTCTTTTTAAAGGTCAATAAAGTCATTTTAAAAAAAAATCAAATTATTACTTTTTTTTTTTTTGCTGTGAATGTTTGAGATATAATGAAAACTATACATACACTATATTTCCAAAAGTATTAGCTCACCTGCTTTTACAACTTAAGTGACACCCCATTCTTAATTCATAGGGTTTAATATGACGTCAGCCCACCCTACATCTTGCATCTATCTACGTCAGACCTCTATGCGTCTGATATGCTCGTCCAACGTCAGACACTGATGTGGGATGAGAAGAACTGGCTCGCAGGCTTCACTCTAATTCATCCCAAAGGTGTTCTATCAAGTTGAGGTCAGGACTCTGTACAGGCCAGTCAAGATCTTCCACACCAAACTCACTCATCCATCTCTTTATGAACTGTGCATTGTGCACTGGTGAGCAGTCATGTTGGAACAGGAAGTGGCCATCGCCAAACTGTTCTCACAAAGTTGGTAGCATGGAATTTTACAAAATCTCTTGGCGCTGAAGCATTCAGAGTTCCTTTCACTGGAACTAAGGGGCCAAGCTCAACTCCTGAAACACGATCCCACACCTAAGTGGGTGAGTGAGCAAATCATTTTGGAATTATAGTGTATCACAACTTTAGCACAATTGATCACCACCTGGTGGTGAGTTGGATCCGCTGTCGGAGGAGAAGGCCGGACAGACTCGGCAGGCCCAATTGTATTGTGAGGGTCTGTTAGAAACGTTTGGCTGAGCTCTCTGTCAGGGGGGTCTTCAACTCCCTCCTCCGGGAGTGCTTCAACCCGATCCTGAGGGAGGTTGGGGACACTGAGTCCGAGTGGACCATGTTCTCCACCTCCATTGTCAATGCAGCCATGCGCAGCTGTGGCCGTAAGGTCTCTGGTGCCTGTCGTGGCGGCAACTCCCAAACCCGGTGGTGGACACTGGAAGTAAGGGATGCCATCAGGCTGAAGAAGGAGTCCTATCGAGCCTGGCTGGCTTGTGGGACTCCTGAGGCAGCTGATTGGTACTGGCAGGACTATCGTTCAGCCTCAAAAAAATTCTGGCAAACCGTCCACCACCTCAGGAGGGGGAAGCAGTGCTTCACTAACTCTGTTTACAGTGGAGGTGGAGAGCTGTTGACCTCAACTGGGGATATTGTCAGGCGGTGAAAGGAATACTTTAAGGATCTCCTCAATCCCACTGGCACGCCTTCCATTGAGGAAGCAGAGGCTGGGACTTTGTGGTGGACTCATCTATCACCCAAGCTGAAGTTACTGAGGTGGTTAAAAAGCTCCCTGGTGGCAAGGCTTCGGGGATAGATGAGGCCCGCCCTGAGTACCTCAAGTCTCTGGATGTTGTGGGGCTGTCGTGGCTGACACGTCTCTGCAACATTGTGTGGCGGTCCGGGACAGTGCCTCTGGACGGGCAGACCGGGGTGGTGGTCCCTCTTTTCAAGAAGAGGGACCCGGATGGTGTGTTCCAACTACAGGGGGATCACATTTCTCAGCCTCCCTGGGAAAGTCTATTCCAGGGCACTGGAAAGGAGAATTCAGAAGATAGTCGAACCTCAGATTCAGGAGGAACAATGTGGTTTTCGTCCCAGTCGTGGAACAGTGGACAAGCCCTACACCCTCTATCGGGTGCTCGAGGGCTCATGGAAGTTCACCAAACCAGTTCACATGTGCTTTGTGGATCTGGAGAAGGCGTTGGGCCGTGTCCCTTGTACTGTCCTGTGGGGGGTGCTCTGGGAGTATGGGGTCCGAGGCCCTCTGCTAAGGGCTGTTCGGTCTCTGTACAACTGTAGCAGGAGTTTGGTTCGCATTGACAGTTGTAAGTCGGACCTTTTTTCCAGTGCATATTGGACTCCAGCAGGGCTGCCCTTTGTCACCGGTTCTGTTCATTATTTTTATGGACAGAATTTCTTGGTGCAGCCAAGGGCTGGAGGGAGTCTGGTTTGGGAACCACAGGATTTCATCTCTGCTTTTTGCGGATGATGTTGTCCTGTTGGCTTCATCAGGCCAGGACCTTCAGTGTGCATTGGTGTGGTTTGCAGCCGAGTGTGAAGCGGCTGGGATGAGAATCAGCACCTCCAAGTCCGAGGCCATGGTTCTCGACTGGAAAAGGGTGGCTTGCCCTCTCCAGCTTGGAGGAGAGTTTCTGCCTCAAGTTGACGAGTGTAAGCCTCACGATCTAAGCTTCCTATTTGGAGTCCTAAACACAAAATCTAAGTTTAAGTGTACTAGCAATAATAATAATTAATTTCAGTGAAAAGCTGGGGTGGCAGTAGCTCAGTAACCTGAAGGTTGGCAGATCGATCCCTGCTACCAGTATTTCTTACTGCCATTGTGTCCTTGGGTGATAACACTTTACCTACCTTGCTTGTATGAATGTGTTAGTGTGAATAATGCACCTAATTGTAATTGTAATTGTCCATAAAAGTGCTATACAAGACAGATTCATTAATATTACTGTTAAAAGTTGTATTGGTAATAGTGATAGAAACTGACGTGCCTACCTTTGTATAAATTCAAGCACAGGACAAACAAACGACTCATCTCCAACCAAACTGCCCATGTTGTCTCGGTTTTTGGTCTTGTTATTCTCATCAGCCCAGTCGGTGTACTGGAAGATGGCAGCCTCTCTTATGGCCTTCCCAGCCCAGCGCATGGCGATGGGTATCCCTTGGAGGAACTGATTTCTTGTAATTAGACTCTGACCAGTGTTGGTAAACTCAGGCAATCCATAAGGAAGGAAGTAAGTCCCTTCGTCTTGGTTCAAGCCAAACAGGACATCTTTCTTTGGGAGGTCGCTGCTTTTCAACATTTCCTTTAAAAAATACATACAAGTAATAAAACATACATAAGTACATTTTGAACGTTAAGGTGTCAATTATATTTCTATATTGTTATCGGTACATACCTCACAGAACTAACATTTTATAAAACATCTGATTATTCATTATTCGTGCTATTATTCAACTGAATTGCACTGTGAATGAAAGTGACTGTGATAGCAACAGGAAGCAATGTAATAGCCACTGAAATGAAGCATGGTGCAATGTGTGACATAGTTCTGTTCTGTTCAACACAATTGTACTCTGATTAAAAATATATGTATACATGTTCTAACCCTCAAATTCTATCTTTTTGTATGGAAACTGAGTCACATCAAGAAATGTGAGGCCAACGGCGTCCAAGAGTGCAACATAGCAACAGGATGTTTGATGAATGGTGCACAGTTTACATGCTAAGTTTTAGACAGATTTGAGTAAGGATACTTTCACATACAGTATAAAATGTAAAGTAATTTAATTGTTTATTTTTAGCAAACATAAAATAAGTCTTGATTAAAAGGTGCTTAGGTTACACCACAAAAAACATTATGTTCCATGACATTAAGATCATGGCTGTGTGGAGGGTCATACCATTTGATCTTTTTTTTAAAGATTATGGCATTGGCTCAACAATTTGTTTGGAGTCACTCACATACACTAAATTTCCAAAAGTATTGGCTCACCGACCAAATAAGTGAATTTGGATTATGGTGTGGGGTTATGTTTCAGGAGCTGGGCTTGGCCCCTTAGTTCCAGTGAAAGGAACTCTGAATGCTTCAGCACCAAGAGATTTTGGACAGTTCCATGCTCCCAACTTTGTGGGAACAGTTTGGGGATGGCCACTTCCTGTTCCAATATGACTGCACCAGTGCACAACGCACGGTCCATAAAGACATGGATGAGTGAGTTTGGTGTGGAAGAACTTGACTGGGCTGCACAGAGTCCTGACCTCAACCTGACAGAACACCTTTGGGATGAATTAGAGCGAAGACTGCAACCCAGGCCTTCTCGTCCAACATCAGTGTCTAACGTTGGATAAGGACGTCAGACACATAGATGTCTGATGTAGATAGATGCAAAGTGTGGGCTGAATGGGATGTCACTTAAGTTCATGTGTAAAGGCAGGTGAGCTAATACTTTTGTAAATATGGTATAATTTGTTCTATTCCTTCTAGGAATTGCAACATCCCAGCAACTATGGGCCTTGGGTGTCAAACTAACACAGACAACCATCCACTATGAAATGCAGAAACGCTAGCCGCCAGTATGGAGGGCACGGTGGCAGAGTAGTTAGTGCTCTAGCTTCCCAGCAAGGAGGTTGTAAGATCAATCATCGGTTGACTGAGGTCTCGCCGTTGTTACTGTGGATTCTCTCCAGGATTGAGGTGAATTGGTGACTCTAAATTGCCCCTAGATGAATCTGAGAGTGAATGGTTGTCTATCTGTGCATGTCTCTGTGCCAGCCCTGTGACTAACTGCCCAATAAACTTTTTTACAGCACAATTTGGAAACGTTCTTCATACCTCCCTTAAGCTTTAGCACAGTCCAAATAAAGGCACCCAAAATAAGACAGATTGGATGCATTCATCCAACACACCTACTTCAACTGAGTGTGGCAGGAAGTTCCCATCGACAACAGGCGGAAACTGGACGGATACGATGGCCGGTAGTGGGGTCGCCACTTCATACTGCAGGATGACGATTTTGTTAGCGTCGGCTTTCTGAAGACAAGCCTCTAACTTGGCTTGAGGGGAAAGGGGACACCCCAGGCTTTGGACCAGTCGTTTGGACCTAAATCATATTACACAGAGAAAGGTGTGAGACAATGAGCAAAAGGAGTAACAACCAGAAGTAGGAGGGATGAGTGAAAATGAATCAACAGTGAGGGGTGGCGGACTTAAAATAATGTACAAGAAAGGATGGGAAAGGGAGGCAGACTCGAGGCACGAGGAAGAGTAAGAATAGCAGTGTGAGGTGAATGGGAGGTGGGTGTCAGATCTAACTGTGAGATATAAATGGTCCAAAGGAAATGTGGAAGTGGACAGAAGTGAAGGAAAAATTATTTAACAGGGCTTTACACAATATCAGAAATGTATTGTTAACACAGTACCAGCATATGCAAAATCCTAAAAAAAACCAAATAAATTAATGTATAGAGAAAATACAACTGACAAAAATGTACACTTTTCAAACTAAGTGTCTAAATAAGTGTTTTATATACATTTATCTTATAACCAAATGCAAAATATGTAAAATAAGCAATAAGCAATAATAAAGCATTAGTAAAAAATTAATAAATCTGTTTCTATGAGCTTTTTTTTTTTTTTTTTTTTTTTTTTTTTTTTGACTACCCAGGAAAGTTCCACTGAGATTAACAATATTTTTTTGCAGTGAGCCCTGTCCCTATATGGGACTTTGTATTGTACATTTTACATGTATTTTTTTTTTTTTTTTTTTTTTTTTTTTAGTGGTAGGGGAAACCAGAGTAAACATTTATTATTTAATTTTATTTTATAATTGATTTGGTTTGTAGGAGAAACCAGAAGGAGAAACTCCACACAGAAAGACCCTTTCCTAGCCAAGGATCAATCCCTGGACCTTTTTGCTGTCAGAGTGCTAACCACTCTGACACTGTACTGTCATTAACAGCACTTTACTAAATAATTAGTTTATACAATTTGTATTGACATTGTAGGGTGTAATTTTGCATTGATTTAGCTGAGCTTATTACTCACATTTAACATTAATATCAATGTTTATAACTTAGTGGTGTAGTAAGGGTTTGCAAATAATGAACAGGTTACTAACACTTAACTGATTCTTAACTAATATTTCATAGTGTGAGCTATTTTGAATTATTTAAATACATGGTCATGGTACAGTCCTAAATGAGAAATTTAGGCCTAGGTCTTAGTCCAGAGTCTCCAGAGCAGAGTCTCTTCATAAATTAAGATTGTGTTTAACCTTTATCATACCATTACCACAATATTCAAAATAGTTATCACATGTCGTACGTGTTGTGCAGCCATAGAACTCACCTATCCCATGCTTTTGCCTGGCTGAGGCTGGCCCACGGTGCATTAGGAGTACCACTTTGCAACACGGCCCTCTGAAAAAGATCCTTACTGCCCGGGGAGAGCAGGTGGTAGCCCACAGATGCTGACCCGGCACTTTCCCCGAATATAGTCACCTGCAAGTACCAACAGAATCATACTGTTTGTACAAATGTTTCTGTTTTTAAAATGGGACGAGTTGCAAAATGAAAGTTGGCAATTAAAAATGGATTTACCTGGGATGGGTCGCCTCCAAAAGCAGCAATGTTCTCAGCCACCCAGCGCAGGGCGAGCTGTTGGTCCAGCAGGCCAGCGTTACCTCGGATGTCATTGTTTTCGGGAAGAGAAAGGAAGCCCAAAGCACCAAGTCTGTGTGGGAGAGCAGATGATCACAATTATTTTATTCTTTTAAAATGTGAAATGATCTACAATCTAATTTGCATTGTGGTTAGGTCCTACATTAATCTGACACAGAGGCGCTGCTAGCTGACAGGCAAGGCAGGTCAAGGCCACTCAATATCAATCTGACCTCTCTGACTTTATCTCCAAAACATCTACCATGAGTTGTCCCTCTGGTGTACTCATTCCTATCCATCCCTGTCACTCCCAAAGTAAACCTCTGCTACATCCAGTTCTGCCTCCTGTAGGGCTGGGTGCCATTAAACTGTGCTTTTATGGTATGGAAAGAAAAGTTACAATACTACTGGTATTGAAAAGTTTCAATAGCGGGACCTTTAATCTTCCTTTGAATGTATGAATCAAATAAATAACATAGACTAAATCATATACACTACTGATTTTAACTCACAGCTTGCTCAAAAATTGGTATTTTATTCAAAACTATTGTGTTTTATGATTGTAGAAGAATTAGAACACCATAAGTATCAGAAAAAGTATCGCTCAGGTATCGAAAACCAGGTAATGCTTAAGTACTGATATCAAAAAAATCAAAACGGTACCCAGCCCTAGCCTTCTGTCTTTTTCAGTCTAATTTCCTTTATACCATACACAATACATGCATTGCATGTCTTGTATAACTTTTCTTTCTTTCTTGCTGATACTTTACTCTCACACATCAGACCTGACACTTTTCTCCACCCATAATAATATTTAAAATAAAATTATCTGCAGATAACATTAAGGCAGTATTACAACAGGGGGTCTATGCAAAAATGATGTTCCTTACTACATATTTTCTTGGTGTCATTGCTCCTGTCTGCTTCTCTAAACTAGGGAAGTGCAGCAGATATCAACTTGAATATGCAAACTATACAAAATACAAGCCACTAATAAAGCCACATTTATAACATAATGAACTATGCTTTGTATGTATGGTGCCCACTGGTATTGTGTTTAAAACAGATAAAAAAAAGTGGAATAAAAGTAACACATGCAACACAGGACACATAGAGGCTATTTGTTATAAGATGACAAAACAAAGTGGTTGTCTACTCTATAAGCACAAAGGATATTTATCAGTTTTTGATTTATACAGCCAATTGCATCAAATAGATTCTATAGGTTATGCTTCATTAGCATAAACATGTAGCCCCATTGCACAAAGATGAGTACTATCATATGTTTTCTATTGAAGCACATTGCTGTTTCCTACACTGTAAACAGAAAAAAAAAAAAAAAAAAAAAAAAAAAACGAAACCAACAAGATCCCTCAAGATTTTTGAGTTTTGGAGCCAACTCAAAATCTCAAGTAATATTTTTTGTTCACTTAAAATATTCATATGTCTAAAAACTTGAAATTTTAAGTTTCACTCTCTATCATGATTTTTTTTTTTAACTCATCTTACAACCAACTTACTATTCATTGTTCAATGTTTATTTCTTTTAAATTTTGCATTTTTTTATTATTGATAATAACACTTTTTCTGAACAATGGATAGTAAGTTGGCAGTAAGATGAGTAAAAAAAAAAAAATAATGATAGCGAGTAAAACTTAAAAAAGTTTTTAGATGTATGAACATCAAATTATGTGAGTAAAAAAAAATAAAAATTCTTGAAAACTTTCTGAGTTAGCCCCAAAACTCAAAAATCTTGAGGGATCCTGTTAGCTTGAGTTTTGTCAACCTTTTTTTTTTCTTTCTTTTTTACAGTTTATCCAAAGCATTCAAGCCTAATCTAATTCACTAACTGGAATAGTTTCTCAACTGGTCTGAGTCTTTTAATCCCTAATCATGTTGTGATACTGTATATAGCCACTCTACAATTAGGTGCATTATTCATTCACTTCAGTTGCTGGTAAACTACTTCTGTTGCTACATGACTGCCATTCAGCGTCAAACACCATTACACCAAGTCATACACCAGTGCCACAGACCCTGAAGGCAAGGTGGGTGAAGTGTCTTGCTCAAGGACAGAGTCTGCAATGGTGGTAGCAGGGATCCATCCGCCAACCTTCCAGTTAGTTGGTAAATGGCTCTACCCACTGAACTACTACCTCCCCCTTGGAATATTCTTTTCTTTCTATTACAATATGTTTCCCCATTGCATGTGATTAAAATAATATTTAGGTTTGAAAATATATACATGACAGTCCCAACCTACTATTTGAAAACCACTCTCTATGCCATATGCACACTAGACGATAAATATTGTTATACTGTATTGAAGAGGTTTTGATTTATATGGCCCGTTGCATCAAATTCTATAGACTGTTCTTCATTACACTGCACACAGCAGAGTACTATCATCTGTTTTCTGTTGAGGCACATAATACTTTCACTGATGGTGAGCATTTCAAGTCCATCAAAATCAATAAGTGGAGTAGATCTCAACTGGTCTGATAGTGGGAGGCAATTTTTATCCATCATTTTATTGTAGAGGTTGACTGATAAGGTTTTTTTTTTTTTTTTCTTCTTCTGTGGCTGATGCTGATGCTCTGATATGTAAGGGTCTATTTTCCTAATTTTATGAAAGGAATTCACTTACTATAGCCATTTCTTTCATTAATGCGTAGTAAATAAATGTGTTAGAATTGGAGAGTGAGAACAGTTAAAGATGAGTTTTTTTGAGAAAACTGATGAGGTAATCTCAATCAAAGTAACTGTGCAGGTAGAGCTTGGGGCGAGCAACAAAATGTACTTGGATTTTTTGTTCTATGAGGTTCTATACCAGAGAAATGAGCAAAATCTTTTTATTGCCGTTTTGAGCTTTTCAGGCTGAATAAAGCGATTTTGGATATTCCCTCTGAACTGCACAGTAAGATGCTCAAACTGCTAAAAGTTGGTTGGGAAGCTGGGGTCCTTCAATCACATGGTCACCCGGACATTTGCCTGACCAAAAATCAACAGTAAGGTGCAAGAATCTGCCAAAAAATTAAATTAAAATAATAATAATAATAATAATAATATAAAAAATATATTTTATTGTGAGCAACACTTTCCAAAAAAAAAAAACAAAAAAAAAAAACACAAAAAAAACCCCTAAACTTTTCTAAACAGTTTCACTCACAAAACAAACTAAGGTATGAAACAACAGAATACTCACCTTCCTGTGACCCACTTTTGAGTCGGGACCCACTATTTGAACAGCATTGGTCCATGCTTTGTGTCTGTACCATGTGCAAACTAGTGTGGTAAATGCCCTTATAGTTATCACATATTTATTTATACACCCCAAAGCAATAAATTCTATAAATTCATTAGCATAAACATGTGGCCCTATCACACACAGCAGAACACTGTTATCAGTTTTCTATTGAAGCGCACAATGCTCTTCTCATTGCATTTCAACTCCATCATGTGTTTTACCCTAAAGCCAAAGTTTTTATTAAAATCATAACATAACACAACATACTGTGATTTATTGCTTACACATTCATCTACCTGCCATGTTTTTTCCACTATTTATATACTTTTGCTGACCCACTACAAATCATATATCAATAATAAATTCAGCTCAAGGGGATCTTCTTACCTGTAATTCATAGATACCACAACCACATTCTCAGATTTACACAGAAAGCGGCCGTCGTAAACAGGCAGAGAGGATGTTCCCATTGTGAATCCACCACCATAAATCCACACCAGGACAGGGGCCAGGGGTTGGGGCTGGGACAGCGATTTGTTGACTTGTGGGCTCCAAACATTTAGGTAGAGGCAGTCCTCACTAATGGGAGTGTTTGGGTTCCACATCTCGGCACCTTTGAATCCTAGATTAGAAAGACAACCATTAATCGCTGCTAATACACATACGTCACTAAACGGCTATTGCTTTGCTGTTTACTCTTGTCTATAATTAAAGCTGACACAGCGCTTCTATTAGACGTGAGTAAAGTTCAACTTGTCCCCATTTATTTTTCATTGTAAGCAGATGTGCGCCTATATTTAGAGCTGCTTTAAATCATCCAATGTGACAGAACATAAATATATACATGAATAAATCCCCGTGCACTGCTCTTGAAGAAGTCGCAGTAATCCTCTGTATCTATTTGTGTATCATATCTAAGTTTGGAAGTCGTGTGGACATTTTTCATAGACGTATGCTGGCTACTGCAAACTGTAGTAAGCTTTCCAGCCACCCATGACAGGTGGCTGGGTCTATAAATAGCACTGTATCCATTACTCCTCTGCTCAGCGTTTGGATAACTTCATGCTTTTGAGACAGTGGTCCCCCCACATGAAAATGTTGTTTGAGAGACAGATTTACACTCAGACATGTGCCTGGGAAGATTTCATAAGACCAGTGTTTTAAAGGGGCTATATTATGCTTTTATTTATCTGTTCAAACCGCTAGAATGGCATTGCACATTTTACAACCTTCAAAAACCACTGTGTGAAAAAAAGAAAGCATTTCAAATACTTTACCACTGCCATAAACAACCAGGTGAAAAGAACAGGAGAGGGCAGCAGAGTGCAGTTCTGTTGCACATATTTGAACAGGAACAAAAACAAACAAAAAAACTGTTTACTTCCTTGAACTTTTTGTATCATGCTGTTTTACAACAAAATGAAAAACAGATGTGGAAAATCAGTGGAAACAGAGCAGTACACTTTTTTGGGATAAATGAATGAGAGCAGACTGGATGCAGAGGACTTAGAGTGGCTTTGTAGAATCGAGTGTTCTGAGGCCTCAGAAACTTAGCACCAGAGACTACAGGATTACTTAAACAGGCATGAACGAAACACAACACGCCAGGCATGTTTTTGATAAGAGGACAACATTATAGCATAGTAGAAAGCTAAAAATAAATAAAATGGCATAATATGACTTGTTTAAGGAATTCTGTACAGTTTTGAGATACAAATTGGATTTACAAACTTCAGTCACAAAAAGAACAAATGATTAGTTGTGGTAGATTCCTTAGTATGGAGATAGAAATGTTTTGTGGCTCAATGGAAAGAGCATTGGGAAGACCATTTACCCCTGACCTAGGAGAGCCTGAGTTCAGGTCTGGACACTATATCTTCACCATTGTGAGATAGTGGATTTTGTGTATTTTTGAACATTAATTGACCTTTATTTGTTCATAGCCTTGTCTATGACTTTTGCATTGTACTGTATTGTTACTGTAAATACGTTTCTATTAGTGATTGTATAAATTGGGTTCCAGTCTGAATTCATGTTAAAAGATTATTTTATATTAACAGTTGAAATAAATAATAAATAAATGAATTAATTAAAAAACTGTATACTTATATACTTTTTGAAAAACATTAGCAGGCATTGTCAGCCCTTGGGATATTTCAACTCTTTCAAAGCTCTACATTTTGTGCAAAAATAGCCTTACAGTACTGTGAATGTTACTGCACGTCATGCCCATGTTTTGCTCTATGTATAGTACATGTGTGACACGAGGTCACAGGCAGCAGTCATAATCCCCTCTCTCAAAGACCACCTCCGCGCCTGCACTGGGCCTCTTAAGGTCAACTTTCATTCAGACATGGACATAAATGGACCTCTCTAGGACATTGGCACTCTTCAGCCAACCAAGTGTGACAGAAACTGCAAAATCAGATTAAAATTCTTTTGAATGTGATTTACGTCTTCAATGTTCCATCTGAAAAGGGACCTACCCACCAGACTTACACATACAGTAAGTACAGATATTACAGTATTACTCAGCCATGGAGTTTATTACCTCAGTTGAAGGTTTAAAATGAATGAAATTTTTATGAAAAGTAACAATAGCCTTAGTCTGTGCAGCGTACTTCTTAGCAGAATTAGTTTACTAAAGAATATGAGACATTGAAAGATTCCGCTCCTTTAAAATATCAGCATAAAGACAACCTCTGCGTATTTTATTTGATTAAAAAGGCTTTCTGGATCAGTTTGCCACCACAAAAGCCTAATATATGACATACAATCTAAGTTTACAGCTAACCTTAAACTTAAAGCAATGAGTTATTTGTGCTTCACTCTTATCTTACATTACATTGTTGTTTTTTTGTGCTGTTTCTAAGCAGACATGCCCAGTGTTGAAAGAGGACTTTTTTTTTGTGTTATTGGCAACTGTTGATTTCAATGTTGACAAGGGATGTAGACCAACCCATGGGAGCTTGGTAATTATTTTTTTTCCCCTAGCGCAATATGCTATAGCGAGGAGTAACAAGCTAAATGGTGTAAGAGACATTTTGAGATCAAAAATTAGATATACTGAATGTGTACCCTATGGAAGCTAATGGTGAGCTCTCTTTACTGCCAAAATATCACATTAACACTGCCAATTAACTTAGGGCCTGTTTACACGCTGGCCAGGAAAATGCTGCCTCCGATTGCATTTACACAAAAATGCTTAAGTGCGAAGAAAACAACAGTGGGTGTAAATAAACTGTAGTACATGTATTTGTCCAGCAAACGGCGCTATGTGCCCCGCAAATGCTCTACACCACACAGTAAACAGCAAAGGAAATGATAGCTTGGGTCTGGAACTTTCCAACTACTTTAAGATCTTGTTGTTTTCTGGAGCTAATGATAAAGTCGAAATATGAACATATGAGACATAAAAGTGTTGTATTTTGCGGTTGCGGGTCAGCTGATATGTAGCCAATCACTGTTGAGAGTGGGGCGACTCCCTGTTGTGAGACCAAAGCACCTCTCCCGGTGTTTTTAAAAGATTACAGATTCAGAAAATGGAATCTTTGTTCAAATGGATGGTCAAAACACAATCAAATAATTGCATTTTCGGGCAAAACATGTAGTCGTCTAAATGACTCCTTAGAGGTATTGATAAAAAAAACAACTCTCTTTGAACATAGGATCTACTCATTGCCTTTTTAGTTTGCTTAGATCAGTGGTTCCCAAAGTGGGGTCCGGGGCCCCCTGTGGAGCCGCAAAGGTATTGTAAGGGGGGCCGCCAGAGGTTGTCTACATTAGGGACATAAAAAGAAATTGAATTTGAAATGAAGTACAATTAAGTAATGTTATCTAAAATATTAATTTGAAGCACTTTTTAGTCAGTGTTTTTGTAATGTTTTTTTTTTTTTTGTGAAGTTTTAATGTTGGGGGTCCATGTAGGTTTTTCTCACACTCTTGGCTTTGGGAATGGCTGGCTTAGATAAATAATCAATTTTTTTCTTAAATAAAAGAAGTGGCATATTTTCCACTTTCCATGACTGACATTGAGCAAACTTACTAACGTCAGAGTTGTATTATAAGTTATCTATGTAGGTGGCAGACACTGACTTTTTACCTTCCAAAATATTTGTCCTATCAGAGCCTCAACCAACAGTGGCACCAAGGACACCAGTGGGAGTCTATGCCCTTGCTAAACATCAGCGTGACTGCGTGCATGAAAACTATACCTGGATATGCTGTATCTGGAAGTTGGTAGCAGGTATTTGGGAATGACTTGGCTTCCACTGTGTCCCACTTCTCTGCAGGCTGGGGAGGTTTGAATCTCAGTGGTCCTATTGGTGGTTTTGCATATGGTATTCCCAAAAATACTCTGATAAAGCCGCCCTGGACTTCTTGCAATAGCCCTTGCACTTTCCCATTCTTCGTATTGACTGTAAAATCCTCCGGGGTGAGAAGTAATGTGTTCACAAATGAGAGGAGAAGAAGAGGAAACAGGAGGAAGAGGGTGCGCTGCAAAGACAATGCCATGGATAACCTGGAGACACAATTAGGACAGAGAGAAAGCATTTTAATACACTGATATTGTATTTTTTTTATTTGCATTTTTTTTTTTACTCCAGTAATAGTAGTAGTAATAGCAGCAAAGGCAGTAGTGCTAGTAACAGTAGTAGCAGTTGTAGTAATTGAGGCAGTAGTAGTAGCAGTAACAGCAGTGGCATTGTTAGTGTTGTTACTTTCAAAATAACGTTCTATACTTAATAATTTTAAGTTTTTTTTTACTACTTTTACTTGTGCCTTGGTAATTATATTTTGATGTAACAGTACTTTTACGTTAAGTACAGTTTGAAGTACTTTCTTGACCTCTGAAGAAAAATTTATAATAAAATACCCCAAATAAAAATAACCCTAACCCTTCAGGTATATAGCCACACTTCTCACACTTTCCTCTAAAAACATAAAGGAGATGCACTTTTTTCAAGCTTTTTGAAAGAAGCTTTGGACATTAGTATTTCACATTTTATAATTCAAAATATTGTCTTTGCATTTACCATTTATTGAGCTGCACATCTTAACATTGCTCCTGTCTGCTTCTACAAGCTGGTAGGAGGTCGAGTGCGCATATTGTACTGTATCTAAGACACCTGGACCCCTTTAACACTGTACAATGGTCTACAATAGGTTTTCCACATGAAGTTAAAATGCTATTGACATTTTTTTTTCTCAATAACCCAAAACTCCCGTAGAAATAATATAACATTAGCCAAATTAGCCAAACAAAGTGTGCTAAATCTAGCTGTGCGCTGTAGCATGCAGCGACTCTATTCACTGTCCCATGTACTGCTCAAGGGACACAACGCAGTGCTATCCATCCGTGGGACGTTATCTAGTAGGATAAGACCCTGAAACAAGCGCTAAGCCGCATTATAAGCTCATACCAGCCTAACCAAACATTTTGTCAAAATTGAAGCCGCGCGTAATTCCGTTATCCACGCAGCTTTACGCAAGTTCGTGAAAAGCGCCTCGCCAAACAGACGTAATACGCTCCCCATATAAACACAGCGCGCAGCTTCTTAATTGTTAAGAAGCACCCACAAGTGAGCCACGCACGAGCATAAGCGGGCCGTAGAGCACAGAAACGCTGTAGTAATTCTAGCAACACCAATGAAATAACGGCGAAGTGACGTCTTACCTCGTCAGTTCTCAGGAGTTGAGTGTCTGTTTGTGAGCGGTGAATGAAGATACAGCATCGGTTGGGATGAAATAGGCGTGGACTCCCCTGTGTAGCCTCTGCTGGGCTGGCCCTGTCTACCCCTCCATAGCTGCTCAGTGCGCACCGGGCCAGTGCAGTCCCAAAATCTCCAGAATACATTTAGGGTGCAAAATTCATTTTACTAATATTAGGTCTACTGACATTAAATTTATTAATTTTCAAAGGAAATAAATGAATAGTACTACTACTACCTGTAATAATAAGTTTACTGTTTTATAGAAGCAATACTTTTACTTCAGTGCACTTTCTTATCTTATGATTACCTTTGTACAGTGATTCTCAAACTGTGGTGCAGGTACCAGTGCTGGTACGCAGGCTTCTTCTGGTGGTACTTAGGACTCTTTTGTCGTTTTGATTTAGTTTAATTTTGGCCTAGACCTGGTTTAGTCCAAGATTAATTTGGGTTTAGATCTGTGTTTTTCCTAGCTTGCACCAGGTTTAGTCTTGGTTTAGTCCTGGTTTAGATCTGCCTTAGTTCTGTTTTAATCCTGGCTTTGTCCTGGTTTAGACCTGGGTTATTCCTGGTTTGAACCTTGCTTAGTCCTGGTTTAGACCTGGTTTAGTCCTAGTTTAAACCTGGATTTAGTTGGTTGAAAATTGTACTTTGAAAGCCAAATTGATTAATATAAATATTCACAGACAGACTTTGATGGCCCAGCTATCCATGAGAGAATTTTACTCAGTTGTTTACATGGAAGGAACCTTTTTAAATTGTGTATCCAGTCACTTCCCATGACCTGTCTGTAATAGCATTTGGCTAAAGTTCATTCAGAAGCAGGAATAAAGTTTGACTCTTGCTCAGCCATAAAAGTTAGGATAACAACATTTGCCCAGGCAGTAGCAGTAAACAAGGCCATTTGATTTTTTAATCAATAAATAAGGCAGTTTATGTGGCTGCCCTTTGATTTTAGAGCCCTTTATCTCCATTCATACCACATACAGTTGTGTTTGATTGTTCTAGCTTCTCTGTTTGCAATGATTAAAAGTAGTATAGGCTAAGTTTAATACATGCTATAGGCCTATTGTACATGGAAGGCTATCTCGATCTACAATGTCCAAACCATGGCCCGGGGACTGAATGTGGCCTGCGAAGCAATTTTGGCTTCCACCATAAGTGGCCGAAATTGCTACAGGTAGTACTTTTTACTGCAAGGTAGAACTGCTATGTGACCTATGCAATGTAAAGAGACTTCTCTATAATAGGTGGCACCATTTCATGAACAATTGTCTTTCTCCCCCTCCCCTGCCTCACTGATGTCTGCAGCTTCTGTACCTCCCAGAGGCACTGCAGGGGATTCTAGGTCTCAGCTCAGTTATTACATATTTCAACAGAAGTTATGGTTGGAGGTATTTCTAGGCATCAAAAACTCTATACCAAACATTTTTTGCATGTATAAGATGGACCTAGCTTTAAGGAATAGAAGAAAAAAAAATTGAAATTAGTGGCCGGCTCTGACAAAATCTGACATCTCTAGTGAGTGGCCCTCCACTGCATGTACTGTATTTTTCAATATGTGGCACTCAATAAAAAAGTCTGGACACTCCTGATCTTGATCTATCTTGATGACTGCATCATAAACTTTCATTGAAGTGAACCGAACAATAACATTTACACTGAGCACACTGAGCCTAGAGCTGCACCAAATTCAAATACAGTGAGAACATTCGCATAACAAGCACACCTGCTGGCCTCTTTGCTGAGGGGCAGAACTCTAATGTAAACTGACCTGGGGTCAGATTGACTTACAGTATTGCACCAGCATTGAAAAGAACCATGGGGTATGTGTTAAAGGTGGCCTCGACTTTCTGATGAATCCTTTCTCCAGCATGTCAAGGGAAATTGTCCACAGAGAAAAAACTTATTTTTGTAACACCTTTCTTGTAGACTTCATTATGCACATATATGAATAAATATTTAATGAATAACCTTTACCACAATAAAACTCGTTTCTTTTCATAGCCTCAGAGGTAGAAGAAGTTTGAAAAACTGAAGAATGCAAGTAAAAGTTCCCAACTAAAATATGACTTAAAACTATAGTAAAAGTATTGTAAAAAAGTATTAGGTGTTTTCTGTTACAGCACAGTATAATCTATTACTATACCTACTATTACTACTACCTTTACTGTCCTTAAACCAGGGTCAAACCCAAGACTGATTGAAAAGTTAGGAATACTTTCACTTATTTAGAGACCTTAGAATTTACTTTAGTAAAGGTACAATTTACCTCAAAAACGGAGACAATAGTACAGTTTAAAAAACTTACTCAAGTATCTTGTTGTGTTCCACCTCTGTTATTGATGATGAATGAGGTGACAGAGTGCACATTCTGGCCAGTCTCCAACTTTCCACTAAAATAACAGCTTCATGTGTGTTATCACATTATCTTTCTCAAGTTAACGTGCAGTGCTGTTTAAAATGATACAGCTGTGATGAGACATGTATGAGTGTTTTTTATATGCTTGACAAATACACACTTTTTCCATTCACAAGACTTTGATTCTATTAATACCAATACTACTGAAAATAAACAGCTGAGGAGTATTCCTGTCTCTGGATCAAATGGACTGCAAGTCTTTTCCAGTCCATAACAGGTGTTTACATTATGTTAATATTAAACTATAATTAGCCCACACAGCCCACTCAGATTTATGATATTTTTAGATAGCTAATCTGATTATGCATGGTAACATAAGGACAAGCCTATTACCTTTGTATGCACTTCCTATTTTTTTTGGAATTCATTCAACTTACTGAGAGGTTTTAGTATAGACAGTGAGAGTTGTTTTTGTTTAGTTTAGAAGGTCTTAGGGTCAATTCCTAGACTGGGTGAGCAGGAATTTTCTGTGTGGAGTTTGCATCTTCTCCTCGTAAAATGCAGAAAAACAAAGTTGCACACATTTCAGATTTCACTTTTTGTTGGCTCTCCTTCAGCCCTCGGACTTTCTTATCTTTTACGTGCTCTTGCGTCCTGATGTGGCTGCTTGTTCAACCTTTGTCACTTTTGTTCGACAGTTAGCTGTTTCAATAGACAGACAAGAGAGCAAGAGGTCATAGGAAAAACATCTTCATAGGCACAAACTCATGCACATGTAGATCGTTTTGTGTAGAAACATGCTTTTACAAGAGGAATTTCAGAATTTTTGGACAAGATTGAGACTACAAAACCACTGGACCATAAACCACCACAGGATTTTGAGAATTTTGCCTTACGGAAATTACCGGTCATTGCTAATTCACTATCCACATTAAATTCATTAAAGCCATGGGGTAGGTTGTCACTGTTGAACTAATTGTGTTTGACACCAACTCACATCATCAGTGAGTGTGAGTTAGAAAGGTCAGTCCTAGTTCTATTTGTACCTAACAAACATGGCTACGACAAGTAACTGCTTGGTCAACAGTAAAATTGGTGAGATTAATTTGTATTGCAGTTTTCAGACTTGTCAGCCTTCACTTCTTCACAGTACAAAATGTTAAGGCAGGTGTAAAAACTGCTGTTAACCAAAAGTGCTTTATACACAATTTAATTTAATTTAATTTAGTTAAATTTTTCATGAACATTTGGAGTAGTAGCAATGGCACAAGGACAGAAAATAATCATTTTGGTGTGGCGTCAAATCACTGTTTAGATTCAGAAGTGTTTTATGGGATTCTCTGCCATTTTGAATACAGACCAAAGACACTCACTTCACTCCCTGAAAGAACAAATGATATGTTTTAGTAAATTATTTAATTATGGTTTTAAATTTGTTTTTTTTCCCCAGTGGGAAGAGCATTTATCCCTAAACTAAAAGATATTTAAGTTTGACTCCAAATCAGGGCACTATCCATCTATTCATTCATCTTCTTCCGCTTATTCTCGGTCAGGTCACGGGGGCAGCAGTGTAAGCAGGGACGCCCAGACCTCCCTCTCCCCAGACACTTCCTCCAGCTCCCCTGGAAAACCCCAAGGCGTTACCAGGCCAGCAGAGAGACACAGTCCCTCTAGTGTGTCCTAGGTTTTCCCCGGGGCCTCCTTCCTGGTGGGACATGCCCGGAACACCTTCCACAGGGAGGCGTCCAGGAGGCATCTGGAACAGATGCCCGAGCCACCTCAGCTGGCTCCTCTTGATGCAGAGGAGCAGCGGCTCTACTCCAAGCTCCTTCCGAGTGACTGAGCTCCTCACCCTATCTCTAAGGGAGCGCCCAGCCACCCTGCAGAGGAAACTCAATTTGGCTGCTTGTATTTGGGATCTTGTCCTTTTAGGGCACTGTATCTTTAGTATTATGACATAGACCCTGTGCCTTTGCAGAGGTATATGCAGTCTGAGTGCTTTTAGTTGTGATTTTATTTTTTTTGTAATTATGTGTTTTTGTACATTGATACGCCTTTCTTTGTTCGTAGTCTATGGCGTTAATTTACTATCAAAATGATTTGCATGTGCCACATAAATGATCCCCACATAAGCTGCGATGTCTCAGCTTTATGCTGGTCTTGAATGC
Organism: Bostrychus sinensis; assembly: GCA_020698575.1. Lineage (NCBI taxonomy): Eukaryota > Metazoa > Chordata > Actinopteri > Gobiiformes > Eleotridae > Bostrychus > Bostrychus sinensis. The sequence continues at coordinate 29,920,816 of CM036245.1, read as the reverse complement.
ACAATCTATGTGAAGATCAAAGCAGTATGAAAAAACTCTACAGTAGCTGTACATGTAAAAACAGTTTTGTGTTGGTGAGAGAGCAGTTTTGTGTCTATAATGTGATCTGTGCATGTGCACTTCATGATCTGTATGCGTTAATGATGGGAGTATCGATACTGCGGTAATGATATATCGCAACTCACACATTCACACAGTCATTTGATGTCTGTGAAGAATCTAACTCATCCAGGGGAATTGCATCACAACAAAACGTTCAAAGGCAGTCATCTGGACTTGTTTTCTAAAGGTGAAGACATTTCACCTCTTGAACCTTTTGTTTCAATAGTCATTTGAGTATCGAGTACTTGACTAAAGTATCAATACTAATTAATACATGTGAAATAAAAGCACATGCATCACTTTGGGGCAACTTCAGTGTTTTGTGCAGAAACTCCCCTAAACAGCAGCATTTTGGTCTGGTCCATCCATGTCATATGTTAGCAGTTTTCACTACTATGCACACTTGTTTCTTTTATACTGTGTACATTAAAATTGTTAAAGGGCAGTGTTAGTCATGGGATTTGTCTTGAAGGGTAACATTTTTTTGAATAAAAGATTTTTACCCATAAGAAATCATGAGAATTGGGTATCGGTATCGACTAACCCCAAAAGCAACTAGTATCGTATTGAACCTATAAAGTGTGGTATCACCCATCACTAGTAGGCATTGTAAGACATCTGACATAGAAACCTTGAAGTTGTCATCCAAAATCCACATTTTGGTACAGATACAGTACATTTTCAAACTTGTCCCACTTCAACCTTAGCTTCATCAAAGTGACTGAGTGCCATGGTTAGATCACATTTTCACTGGTGTGGCCAACTCTGTGGGGAGGCTCAGTCAAATATTTGCACCGACAGTGGCTGCAAAATAGTTGAGAAAGATAAAGAGAGAGGGCCAGCAAACAGTTATTTGAGATGTGATATGGCACAGACCGGGCCAAACCGCACAGCATCAGGGATTAGGCTTTTAAAAGACAGAAATGACAAGGATTTGATAGGAGCTTTTGAGAGACTCCAACATCATCAAAATAAACTGCAATTCAAATCCGCCAAACAGACACACAAACACATACACACACACAGAAGTTAATTTCTTCCATGCCCTTTTAATGTCAATCTGCTGTTATGAAGGCAGGGATAAGCTGTTAAAAGGAGAGGAAGCAAATCATTCTTTTCTTGTGTAAGCTTAAAGAAATACCCAATCACGGTGTCACAGAGAGGGTTTATGTTATGTGCGTTCTGTCTAGCTATATTTTTGTATTTAAATGAGGATATGAGCATGTAGCAATTCAAAAGCTAAGAGATGTTTTCCTCAATAATTCTCCTAAGCAGGAAGGCTTTGGGCAAGGTTGGAAATCACACCCCAATGCTCCTCCTAATATCAATCATAGATATATGTGTTCCCTTTTCATTGACGAGTGCCAATATTGGGAAAAATAAGAAACCGACTTGAACGTGTAGAAAATGTATGCCGATGTGTAACAATACATACAGGAAAGTCAAAATGAGTGTTGCTGCAAAGAACTTCCTTGAACTCCACAATCAGGACTGACTTTCCTCCTGAAGTGATTTCCTGAATATATAAATCACTTCGCGCTGACTAAAGGGTGCATGTATTTTCAAGCCATTGTAATCTGTGCACTCTATGGCCCTGTGTCCTTAAAATATAGTGCAAATGTCTGTTTCTCAATTCTCCAGTGAAAAACATGCCATGAGCTAATCTGATCAAGCTGAATAGAATGACGAATGGTTAACAGAGAACAGGGCTGGACCTTCCCGTGAGCAAATTCAACAGCTATCAAGGGCCCCGGGAATAGGATGGGCCCAGAAAGGTGGGCCCATCCTATTCCCGGTAATATTATTCCTTCATTGTTTGCTTTCAACTGTGAATTGAAATGGATCATTGGGAGGTTTGTGTCAGTCACATTCCAACAACTATGATGAATGAATGATGAATTGAGAAAGCCTCTTGGATAAGAGTCTTCAACTTGTCATTGGTAGGGACTGGGTCAGAACTGAAGGCTGGGGTTAGTGTTAGTGAAGAAAACGACTCAAGCAGTGCTCTTCAGTGCATTCAATTTAAAGAAGCTTGAGCTCTTTTTAGATTAGGAATGACACACAAATCTTAGTGATTTTATATACTAAGCTCATAAAAACTCATCCAAAAAGACTTGGAGCTGGAAGTCTTTCAAAATGCAGTTTTACAAAGTACTGGCTTCAGGGGATGAATATTTCTGCACACTCAAGTTTTCTGTTTTTCTGTAATATTTCTTGTTTGCTTCACAATCAAACTATACTGTGTGTCTTTATAGTTGGCATGTGATGTAAAGTGACACAAACCTCCCAATGATCCATTTAAATTCCTAGTTGTAAGGCAACAATAAAGAAAAATGCTCAGGGGGTTAATATTTTTGCAAGCCACTGAAGAAGAAAGAACCAATATGGCTACTCAGGTGTAGTTGTGTCTGTTTCTCCTGTTGCTGATCTAAAAAGTAGTCCTTACCAGGAGTACTCTTCAATGGAATAGCTGACTATAGGTTACTATGATAAAAACATTCACTTTATGGTGCTTTACATGAATTTTTACATTGCACATGCCGCGTGGAACCAAAGCAAGTCAGCAGCCACCTGCTGCAGAGGTGACACCAACAATGGAGTCAATTGAAACGCTCACCCTATTTATTGAATCTGCACTTGAAAAATACTTCTCCAAGGCTGAGGTAACCTCAAAGGAAATATTCATACATCTTGAGCAACGCTTTGATGCACTTCAGTCAGATTTATCATTGTTTAAAGAAGAAACCCCAGCACTCAGAACAGTGCACACAACTTTAATGAAGCGCACGGAATGTGTGGAGCAAACAACAGAATCTTGGTCAAAAACATTGACAGCAGTGGAAGCAAAGCTAGCAGACCTCGAAGATCGTAGCAGAAGAAACAACATTTGTGTTCATGGGCTTTCTGAGGGAAAAGAAGGCTCTAGTGCCACACAATATGTTACTGCTCAACTACCACTGTGGTTCCCTACACTGAAAGACAGCCCACCAAAGATCATGAGAGCTCATCGTATCAGACCTCCCCGGGGCAATACGACCGCTAGACCGAGAGTCTTGATTTTGATGACTTTCACAGTTAGACTCAGAGATCTGATCATGTGCTGCTTTGTCACATATAAAGGTGTTGCAAATAGTCCAACACAAGGCAGCTTGATGTGTACTTCACTGCCCATACAGAACTAATGTAAATTGGATGCACAACAGTTTGTCCTGGTTAAAGGTAGAGGAGAGATTTACTGCCTCACTGCTTAATTTTACCAGGAGCATTCTAACAACTAAATTACCTAGAGTACTTCATCGAGAGTTACATTTTAGTTCTGATGAGCACAACTATGAGACTAGGCACGCTACAGAGGGTAGATTTATACTGCCCAAAGTGAAAAGTAATAATTTGAAAAGAACTGTGATGTATAGATCCATGTTAGCATGGAATACATTGCCTTGTTCCATTATTAATAATAGTAGTAAACATCAATTCAAACTCCTTTTGAAGAGACATCTTCTCATTGAACAGATCTCTGCGGGTGCTGACCATTAACTAAGGCGATTTTTTTTGTTTTCGTTCATCCATAATAACATGATTGGATGTGTATTACTATAGTGCTAATAATTAACCACAATGAGTTATGCTATCTCTCTTTTTTCTACATAAACTAGGTCCTATGTGTCTTGTTTATTTTGGTTTTTGTTTGTATGTTTTTGTATTGTTTGTTTATTAGTCTTCTTTTTGTGTTGTGATCATTGTGCGAGTCTGTTGTAATAATGTATTGTATGAGTAGCATGTTGGGATTGACTCCAGGAAGAGCAGCTGTGCTTAGTTACAGCTAATGGAGATTGAAATAAATGAAATGAAATGAAAACTGTATGTGGACTAGAAGCAACCCATTGGTATAGGCCTTATCTTGCAATAGTAAACATATAGTGGTCAGACCTTTCAACTTCAGCACCTGGCATAGAGATTAAGCCACCTTTGATCCCACCCTTATCACGCCTATATTATGTTTTACAAGGACAAATCTAAAAGACTCTTGCATATGGATTTGTATATACACTCACCGGCCACTTTATTAGGCACACCTGTCCAACTGCTCGTTAACGCACATTTCTAATCAGCCAATCACATGGCAGCAACTCAATGCATTTAGGCTGTAGACATGGTCAAAACGATCTGCTGCAGTTCAACCCGAGCATCAGAATGGGGAAGAAAGGTGATTGAAGTGACTTTGAACGTGGCATGGTTGTTGGTGCCAGACGGGCTGGTCTGAGTATTTCAGAAACTGCTGATCTACTGGAATTTTCACGCACAAGCATCTCTAGGGTTTACAGAGAATGGTCCGCAAAAGAGAAAATATCCAGTGAGGGGCAGTTCTGTGGGCGGAAATGCCTTGTTGATGCTAGAGGTCAGAGGAGAATGGCCAGACTGGTTCGAGCTGATAGAAAGGCAACAGTAACTCAAATAACCACTTGTTACAACCGAGGTCTGCAGAAGAGCATCTCTGAACGCACAACACGTCAAACCTTGAGGAAGATGGGCTACAGCAACAGAAGACCACAGCGGGTGCCACTCCTGTCAGCTAAGAATCAGGAAACTGAGGCTACAATTCGCACAGGCTCACCAAAATTGGATGATAGAAGATTGGAAAAAAGTTGCCTGGTCTGATGAGTCTCGATTTCTGCTTGCGACATTCGGATGGTAGGGTCAGAATTTGGTGTCAACAACATGAAAGCATGGAACCATCCTGCCTTGTATCAACGGTTCAGGATGGTGATGGTGGTGTAATAGTGTGGGGGATATTTTCTTGGCATACTTTGGGCCCCTTAGTACCAATTGAGCATTGTTGCAACGCCACAGCCGACCTGAGTATTGTTGCTGACCATGTCCATCTCTTTATGACCACAGTGTACCCATCTTCTGATGGCTACTTCCAGCAGGATAACGCGCCATGTCATAAAGCTCGAATCATCTCAGGCTGGTTTCTTGAACATGATAATGAGTTCACTGCACTCAAATGGCCTCCACAGTCATCAGATCTCAATCCAATAGAGCACCTTTGGGATGTGGTGGAACGGGAGATTGGCATCATGGATGTGCAGCTGACAAATCTGCAGCAACTGCATGATGCTATCATGTCAATATGGACAAAACTCTCTGAGGAATGTTTCAAGTACCTTGTTGAATCTATGCCACGAAGGATTAAGGCAGTTCTGAAGGCAAAAGGGGGTCCAACCTGGTACTAGCAAGGTGTTCCTAATAAAGTGGCCGGTGAGTGTAGGAGAGGGCAGATTATGATTTCTCTCAATATTGACAGAAGTGACATGTAAGAGAATGTTTTTTCAAGGAACCTCCTCCGCAACACATCCAAAGAGCGCCATTGGCATTTGAGGAGCCCAATGGCACCAAACCATTGAGCATGCATGTGTGTGGTGATAGTGCATTTCCTCTCTGCTCTGGGGATTGGGGAAGGGCGTCAACAGCCACCGCAAAATATAGTAGCCACCAAGAAGCCTTTCCCCCACACTGCTATTCCCAGAAAAAAAAAAGAATCATGTGTATCACCAGCCACTGCGCTACCACATTTGTAAACAAATTGGAGTGACAGATAATTTGGGCAGTGATCGACTGAACATGCTTCCATTAGATGTAGGCAAATTCACACTCACTTGGAGCCTGTATAACAATATGAGTGCAGTCAATGGCACAATTACATTTTTGGGAAAACGGACATCGCTGTAAATTGCCTTTTAATATACCTGCTCTTGGCATGAATGTGTGCCAGACCCATATTTATACTCTCTTTGAAATGTGGTCAAATGAACAACAGTTTGTGAGCTGCCATAGAACACCGTGAGGTTTCACTTCTAGTTTGTTGTTTTTATTGATCCCACGTTTTGTGTTTAAATTTCAGCCTTGTTTTTTTGGCGTATGGAAGCCTTGTCTTCTAGTTTAGGGATTCATTCATCTTATCCCACTTGATTTGGCAAGGGTGTGAAAGTGGCTAGAGTTTATCACAGCAGCTTTAGGACGTGGGACCTGACACACCTCTGTGCTTTCGGCTGAAACTCAGGGTTTTCCATATCAACTGGAATTCTGTTTCACAGTTGCTTACCAGCAGTAATATTTGACCCTGACAGATTTATATATGAAAAAAAATGATCCCACTGCTCCCAACCCATTTGGAGCATGATATCTAGGTCACATGAGTGTCCACTTTACTAATGTATTTAGCATCTGGGTAATTAAGCCGTTAGGACCATAAACCAGGAAGTACAGTCAACATCATCACACACACACACACACGCTATCTAATTTTTTAAAAGCAAAACCATTTTCCTTTTACTAGTTTTGCATTTTCATCCCCGTAATCACAAAAGGTCACAATCTAAGCTTATTGCTGCATGCATATTTGGGTCAGGAGTTAGTCCAGAGGTCATAAAGCCAACATGTAGCGGGCTATGTCACAGACAGATTACCAGGGATTTAGTGTGTTTGTGTCATACTGTGTGCAGCGGTGGCTAAAAGGTCAGTGAAGTGCAAGCCAGAGTGACCGCAGGGCTTATGTGAGTGCATGGATTTTTTGTGTTTGTGAACTAAATTTACCAAATTTAATAGATAATATTTGATGTGCAAGGGCTAATCTGACCATAAGGGGTCATTCTGCCAGTCCAAAGCCTGGATAAATGGAGAGAGTTGTGTCAGAAAAGCCATCCGGTGTAGAGTCAATGCCCATTTGAAAGGGAAAAGAGGATCTACAAGTACTAATCTGACATGGGACTAAATATCATGCCATACACTGATCAGGCATAACATTATGACCACAGACAGGTGAAGTGAATAACAGATTATCTCGTCATCATAGCACTTGTTAGTGGGTAAATATATCCCATATTAGATAGCAAGTGAACATTTTGTCCTCATAGTTAATGATGATGAATAATGTCAGTAGCAGGTACAGTAAGTGTTAGTTGTTAGTTGGAAACATAGTTGGCATCTATGAAAAGTTGTCCAAGAAAGGAAAAGTGGTGAAATGGCGACAGGTAATGCATGTGGAGAGAGAAGGTTGGCCAGTGTGGTCAAATCCAACAGACAAGCTACTGTAGCTCAAACTGCTGAAGACATTAATGCTGGTTCTGATGAAAATCTGTCAGTATGAGGCTGCATATAGGCAGACATTATGACCACTAATATTAGGCAGGTAGTCATAATGCCTGGTCTTTGTTAATACCCTATGCAAATATGTGGTGACATTAAACCAGATGCACTTTGTCAAAAAAAATCTTCAGAAAAAATTGTATAATTTAATATATTTTGAGGGAAAAAGTAGAATGAAAATGATAAAGTACAGACATGCTGAACTGACACAGTAAAAGGAAAAAATACTGGTAGCGTTTCTTGTTAATACGAGAAAGTTTCATGCTATAACGAGACATATTTCTCGTTAAAATGTGATAATATTTTGTTAAACAAGATGACTTTTTTGTTTAAAAGAGATCATTTTCTTGTTATAACGTGATAACTTTTTCGCTTAAACAAGATAATTTTCTTGTTATAACATAATCACTTTTTTGTTAAAATGAGCTCTGTTTTTCCCTTCATTGTTAGTTTGGTGGTGATACAGTTCATCTATATTATGCTTCTTAAACATAAACAGTGCCTCCATTCATCCATTTCCATCCAACTGCTCTGACCAAGGTGTAACATTTCGTGAGGCATTATGGGTAAACATGAGCTGTTTTAACCACTGAAGGCATTTCTTACTTACCAATGAGTAAGTAAACTAATTTGAAAGGGATAATTTTCTCATTTTAACAAGAAAGTTATTACATTATAATGAGAAAATGATCTCATTTAAATGTAATATTATCATGTTTTAACAATAAAAAATGCTTTTATAACGTGAGACTTTCTCGTATTAGCAAGAAACGCTACCAATATTTTTTCTGTCACTGTGGCAGTTCAGTGCTTCTGTAATAAAGGTTCATAAAGGAGGAAAAATGAATGGTTGTGGAAATGTCATCTTTATTTTGGGCTACATGGGCAGAGCTGTTGTCTGCTCCAGCTTCCTCTGGCTGCTACTGTTTCCTCTACAACCCAAAAACAAAAGGTCTCTGATGGGTCAGAACTCTCCCCAAAAGACATTTATAATCCCAGCGGGACTTTCCACGTTAAATAGGTTACATATTGCTAAATGACCTAATGTTCAACCCACTGCCTTAAACATGTCAGTCAAGTTGGTATGCATGGGTTTTATTCCTGCAATTATCACGTTGAGAACAAATAGCACTGAGCATTTCAGTATTTTTACCCTGTTTTCCTTGTACCCAATGAGACCAAGCATTTTCAGTTCTTGAGAAAAGGACGTCCTCAGTAAAGGATTACTCAAACATGCATGAATTAAACTAAATACCACTCCAAGTATGTTTGGGGTGCAAATATGCTAAAAGCTTTAAAAAAAAAAAAAGTTGATTTAGCCTAATAAGGAACCTTTAAAAATCCAGTTGTGCATTTATCACATAATGCAGTTCAGTTTTATAAAACATCCAGTAACAAGACAGTGTAGAGTTTGTGCCAGTCCCAAGTCCTGACAAATAAGCAGGGTTGCATCCGGAAGAGCATCTAGCATAAAAGTACATACAAATAAATAAAAATAGAGGCAGATGATTGGATCTGGTGACCCTAGAAGGAAAAAGCCAGAAAGGACAGTACTCAGGGCCTGTTTGAGGCAGTACCAGTGAACAGGTTACCAGATAAATTGCACTTGGTAATATTATTAATGGCTCATAAACCACTATGTCTGATAAATCAAAGGGTTGTGCTGGAAACACTTCTTCAGACTGTCTAGTGTACTACCATATAAGTACAATATAGTAACAAAGAATCCTGGAGACCCTGGGTTAGTTTGTTTTGCGTGTGGGCTTGTGCAGGGACCGGGATGATAGATTATTCAGCCATTTCAGCCAGCGTAAAATTTCATTTGAAACTCCCGCTTCAGTTCAATCCTAATAAAACACTCAACTGTCTTGCGACCCATTTAGTGTCCCATTGCACCCGTACCAACCCCGGACTCACTCTGTCTTTTTCACTTCCCCTTCTTTCACTTCTCACACACACATGCCTGCTCATTCACGTGCACACACGGAAGGGTCTTATCAGGCTGCTGTGCGTCTGAAGTGTTGTTTTTATATTGCAGCCATATTTCATTTTGGCCTACTTTCTTTAAATTGCCTTTGGGGTTTTGTACAGGGAGCGGAACCATCACATTTATATATGAGATTGAAGGGAAAGAAAGAGAGGTGGGAGACTTGTTTATGTTCTCTTTCATTTTCTTCGATGTGCTACCTTCTCTGTGTCTCCTCTCTGCTGCCTGCGTGTGTGTCTTCTCTACAAAGAGCTGTAGTTGTGTATTGACACAGGCGGAGTAAAGGATGAACAGCTTGACCTCAGCGGAATAAGAAAAATAAGACAGGTCATGTGATAATGGGGTTAAAATAGCTTGTAATTGTGGGTGACCTCCGGCACTTGAGAGTATCTTTGACAATATGTATACAGTAGAGTTGGAATACTTAAAATCTGTACTTTAAGTAAAAGTACTCAACAGAATTATTGCTATTAGAAATCTCTACTATTATTAGTTAAAGTAAAAAGTATTGAAAGTAAAATTTACTTTTATGCAAAATCAACTTTTTTGAAGGAGTTGTGTTTTGCTTCATTCACGCCTGTTTGAGTAATCCTGTACTCTCTGGCACGGCCTGTTCTGAGGCCTCAAAACACTTGGTTCCACGAACCTCTGTCTCTCCCACAAACCCCCACCCACTCCAGAGAACACTGACCAATCAACAAGCCCTCTACATCCAGTCTGCTCTCATTCATTTATCTAAAACAAACAGCTCTGATTTCTCACAGCTATTTTTTTTTTTTTTTTTTTTTAGTAAAATGGCATCATACTAAAAGTTCAAGTAAGTGAAGTGCTTTTCTTTTCATCGCAAGCACTCTGCTGGCCTCTGATAGTGTCTTCACCTGTTTCTTTACAGCACCAGTAGAGTACTTATTAAACATTTTCTTTTAGTCACATAATGTTTTTAAAGGTTGTAAAACATGCAGTGCTGTTCTAGAGGTGACCACTGGTTTAGAACTATGACTAAAAGCATAATATATCTCCTTTCTATACAAAATACTTGAAAGTAGTTTCATAATTGAACACTAAAATGTTTTTACTACTGTTAATACTGCTGTTGCTGTTACTGCAACTATTACCATTGCAACTACTACTACTACTATCTCAGTGGAATGTGAATAACTAATTGTGGGTGACCTCCTGTACTAAAAAGAATAGGTGCGTTTAAATGTGTATAAATGTTATACAAAAAAGGAACAACTGGTAAAGGAAAGACAAGGTGGCTAGAGAAGAAGAGGAAAAATACTCTGCTTTTATCTCAGATATTTGTTATTGTGCACTGCATATCAAAGGTTGTAAAGTATTATTTTAACTTTTGCTAACAGTCGGTCAGATCAAAGGGGTACCTGTGTATTGATTCTGGCTGCTATCTTACATGTTGTATCTGTTTTTATGACAGCTACAATGTACTGTATCTTCTTAACATGAATGTTTAGCTTTATCTTTTGCAACCATGCTTATCTGAAATATAACAAAAGCAACACTTTTCTTTTTTTGCAATAATAAACCTTTGTGATTGTTTTTATCTTTCTGCAAAATGCTATAAACATTCGATGACAAGCTTTGTGGCAGTGGTGCTGGAAATTATAATGATTACATTATTATTATTATTATTATTATTATTATTGTTATTATTATTATTATTTAAATTTACACATGCAAATGGTATGTGATGTTTTGCTCAATACTTGATAATGACAAAAATAATAAAAAATAAAATGATTGTTTGAAAGCTCGTCACTTCAAGGAGGTTATGTGGTAACACTATAATAATAATAATCATAATAATTTATGGATTGGATTTAAATTGCGCTCTACAAGCTTCTCAAACATCTCAAAGTGCTTTAAAATTTGGTGCATTGTTCATTCACTCCTCAGTCACACTCAACGGTGGTGAGTTACTTCTGTAACCCAGCTGTCCTGGGGCAGACTGATGGAAGCATGGCTGCCATTTTGCACCTATGGCCCCTCTGACTACCATCAAACACAGTCTCACTGACACATTCATACAGGCAAGGTGGATGAAGTGTCTTGCCCATGAACACAACGACAGTATGTAATGTCGGTAGCAGGACTTGGACCGCCAACCTTAGGGTTAGTGAGCTACTGCCACCACTTTTAAGAACTGATAAAGCATTAATAAATATGTAATTAACATATTGATACTGTGTTGACACTGATGTTTATAATTTTGCATCGATTTACGTGAACTTTTGACTCAAGAATGCACCAGAAATAATAATCTTTATAATGTTATTGTTATTATGATGTTTATTTATGGGACTAGTTTATGTTTTTATTAATATTTTTGAACCGATCTTGGTCACCTCTCAAGCAGATGAAAACACTGTTAGACTAAAAGAAAACATTTTATTATTACTTTACTGGTGCCATAAAAAACATGTGAAGAGTGTAGAGAGCTGCAGTCTTTGGAACATAATTAAAGGAGCACTTCACTTCCTAAAAATGAAAATTGTCTGTGAGGTATCAGTAGAAACAGAGCTGTACATTGTGTTTTTGGATAGGAATGAGAGCAGACTGGATGTAGAAGAGTTTAAAAGGTGTGTCCATTATTTCACATATTAAATGATTAAAGGAAGGTGATGGTTATATTTTAGAGAAGTGAAGGTCTAACCAGTAGCAATGCAAAGGGTTAGGCAAAGCTTTATATTTCCAACATATGTAATATACGACACAGCAAAAATGGAAGTTGTATTGTGAGTTATTAAAAATGACAGTGCGGTTGAAGTGTCTTTCTCTTTTTGTCATTGTCATTTTCTTTGCTGCTCTTTTACTGCCTAAAGTTGAGTTCGGGAAAATATAGACACTGCTCTCTTCTCCCTATTTATTTGCTTTCCTGCCGTTGCATCACACATTTTCGAAAATGTTTAATGTGGCCTTAGTGCTGTAACTAATGGCAACTCACAGGAAACAGCTTATACTTCCAGAAGGAGTCTGCAAGGAATGGCGGAGCTCATATTCGATTTATAGCTGACACATTGACTTTTGATTGATTTTTATTAGAAGAAAAACATAAAAAAATGCAGCCATTGTATCGTAGATGAGCGGAACAGACTGTCTGCCCTAAAAAAAAAAAAAAAAAAGTTCCTCTTACCGGTCTCTTTCAAATCGTTGCATTATGAAAAGCAATTTCATAAAACACTTGGCCTCTGACATTATTAGCATACAGACTGTGCAGACTATTTTTTTTTTTTTTTTTGTCGAGTCCGTCTCCTTTTTCTTCCATGTTTATTCAAATCATGAAACCAATTTACAACATACAAACTCCTCCACACAGACTTCTAGGAGCCAGCACGGCACAGAATGCAAATCACAGTAAATATATTTGGCAGAAGTAAAATTAAACTGATGTTGTGTTCCTTTCCAATCTCATCGGCTCCTAATGGAAACCACTGGAGCAACAAATTGTTCATGCTCCTGACATGTCAAGCATAGTTATTTGTGGGAGGTGTATTAGGGAAAGGATGTGTGAAATCTGCAACTATGCACTTATTAGCTGCAATAAAGTCATTAAGGAGACATGCATTTTGAAAGCAGCCCCCAAACAATTAGGGGTTCATAATAACTCAATGTGATCTGACAATATTTCTGTTCCAGCGTTAATCTACCTGGGTCTACTCTATTTTCTTCTCATAAAATGTTGTAATATGATGATCAGCTATAGATTCCGTGTTAACTGACTCGGATTTTATGTGACATGGTAGAAACAACGACAAACATATTTTCAGCTAGAATAAGAAAACAATCACTAATAATTAGTAGATAATACAGAGATGTTTAGATACATAATTATGGAGTCAGCAAAGTTTACACATTACATCACGGGTCTCCTCCAAATGTTTGAAAATGTAATTAATTTAATATTCAATTCAGATTGGATCAGCCATTAGCATCAGTGGTTAGTGTTTCCTAACACCAGGACATAGCAGTTATTGTCAATGCACGACTGACTGAAAAAAACAAACTAACAAACAAAAAAGGGGTTAGGGTTACATGTATATTCACCAAGTCAATTATACATGTCATTTACAATTATAGACAGCATATTAAATGTTATAGAATATTCTTTCTAGCTTAAGACGAGTTTGTATTACAAATGGGGCCAGATTTACTAACGCGGTTGCTAAATTGCAACAGCAAATAAATAAATAACACATGCTCTTTGTTGCCATAATGCCTATGGGAAATTGCACAAAAAAATTCTGCAGCAAATCTGATATATATGTGAGAATTTAGCGTGTCATAGTGCGACCACAGCGCTTCAATACAGTCCAGCCTGTCAATCAACTGCAGCAGGTGAAGAGATGAATGTGTTAGAGACTTGGACAGAAAAACACGCTAAAGTTTTAACAACAGTCTGTGCTGTATCAGGGAAGGATAAAAACATTTGCACCTTCTCCTCCAGTGTGCTAAATTCACAGCAGTTTTAGCTCACATGATAACTCAAACAGCAACCGCTAAACAATTTAATTTACATTGACTTTACATTTAATTTATGGCGTTCTGGCAACAACGCCCTGTTTTACATAGTTATTGTGTCACAGGAGCAAAATCTGAGCCGTGTTCATGTAGCTCCTGTGAGAGACGCTAACCTCGGCTGCACCAGGGTTTGCTCCACTTTTAGCACTTTTCGTTCACTTAGCATGCATGCAAACCTTTTATTTGGCTCATACAAAAAGATATTGCCAGTATTAGCAACTACATGTCAGTACTCTCAACTTTCTAATAAACGTACATGTACGTTTATTGTTTTGACAAAAAAAATCACCCCTGTACGGCCTTATTAAAACCTGTACGTTTATTTATTTTTTACAAATATGACCACCCTGTATGATTATTCAACCCTGTACGCATTTACCTTTTCGCAGTCTCACCATAACAACAAAAAATCACATTTATTAACCAAAATAAACATCTTTTTCCTTGGTCTCGTTCAAAACATGGGCGCCGCCATTACCGATAATGAAAGCTTGACGCTCATTGGCTGATATTTGCAAATCACCAAGAAAACGGCCAATCACGGCACTGGTTACGAAAATCTCGTTTGTCTCGTACGGCAGTGAGACTTCTGAAATGGCTAGAGAATACACAAAACCGTCAAGTTTTCCTGAATTTTTCTAAATAAATCTATTATACGACCATTATCTCACTCATGTAAACTTTCTGTTACCGAAGATGCCTGAGTTCTGTACAAAGAAGAAGTACACGCTCGAACAGAAGCGTCAGTTAGGCGAATTGATAAGGAACAAGAAAGGTACATAAGACACCTCTGTCATTTTGCATTAATATACCTGATTAATCTCTTTTTTGTTATCGATGGCGAAGCGCGCGGGGGTGTCGAGAGGGGGCAGGCATCTGCACCCTCCGCCCACCCGAGAGGGCAAAATTTTTCAATTTACAGTATATTAGTATTTTAGAATCAAATGATGTTATATCCTGATGGGACTGCATATTTTATGTTACCTCATTTTACAAGGATTTGCTTCAGATTGTCGGAAATGTTTATTGTAGGATAGGCTGATAGGTCATATTACTATTGGAATGCAATTTTGATATGTGTAAACCATATTTTAAGTTCTGATATATTAAACTAGTCATTACTGATGTCATACTGGTAAAGATGGTGCATGCTAGACCGGGATGCTAGATGAACAGTATTGTGTAGGATAGGCTAGATGAACAGTATTGTGTAGGATAGGCTAGATGAACAGTATTGTGTAGGATATTCTGATAGGTCATATTATTATTAGAAGGAATTGCTAATATGTGTAAGCAGTATTTTAAGCTCTAGTATAACTAGTCATTACTGATGTAATACTGGTAAAGATGGTGCATGCTGGATGAACAGTATTGGATTTAGCATTTTATTGTTAAGGAACCACACAGTTTTTGTGGAAGTACACTGTATATTGTATAGAGTACGTAGTTGTGCTATTTTGTTATTGTTGCTTGTTTTACTCTCAATTAGGAACATGATGGTCTATATGTAATTGCATAATTTTATGTTATTACTCATGTTATTGAAGTAAAAAGAAAAGATAGCAGATTTCATTTCTTTATTACCATACATATTCCTATAGATATAAATGCTAAGTTCACACTGATAAAGCTCGTGGGTAATCCCGTACTTTTATTGAAACCCTGTACTATTATTAACATCTGGATGAAATTTCCACCCCGTATGTTTATTCCAGCCCGTACTTTTATTAATTTTTTTACATTTTGCCACCCCGTACTATTATTCCACCCTGTACCATTATTCGAAAGAAAAGAGTATACATATATAATCCACTATATAACTGATTCACTAAGATTATTAAGCAATCTAAGGCGCTCAGAAGATGGTTTAGAAGGAGTACAGGCTTCTTGCAACCATTTTTTTTTTGGCCATAATTGTCTTCATGTGTATGGAGAGCCAATGAAATCGACTGGAAAGCGCCGTCAAGGAGGTGTTTTCATTCAGCTCACCTGTGGCTCACTCTGCAAATGTATGAACCACTCCTAAAGTGTCTTCCCAAAACATCTAGTGTGAACGTTAGGTAGATTTTGGAATTAAAAATCTGTTGATTTGTGGTCTCTCCCAAAAATCCTCCAAAGCCTTGTCTCACAGTGTGCTCCTCATTACACTGGAGCAGAAAAGGGAGCAGCTGTAGTTTAGTTACATGGGCAGGCAACAATTATTAGATTAGTGCTCAGTTAATCAATCATTTAAAACCAAACGTACAGACTCTGACCCTATGCACATCTGCTCATATGGAAAAATGACTCTCTGATGTGATTCATACCATACTGTTCCTCAACATGGTCCAGCTGCTGTCCCTGATGACCACATGGGAACTATTCACAGTAAATCACCTATCATTGTAAAAGTCTTCCAGATGGGTCGCAGGGTTAGAAAGAAAGAAAGTGCTTTATTTGTCATTATACATACAAGGTGTGCAAGGAAATTGCATGGATGGTCAGATGGAGGGTTAATCCTGAGTGTGCCCCCACTGTTTTTTAGTATTAGGAGGAAAAAAGAGCACGCAGAGGAAACCAACCAAGACACAGGGAGAAAACGCAAATTCCACACAGTAAGGCTCTGGGAATTGAACCTAGAACCTGAGGTAAAAGTGCTAATTACTGTGCCACCGTGCCACCTAGTTATTATTAAAGGTCCTACTGTATATATATTGGGAGCTTTTTCATCCTCTTGCGCTCAGATTAGATGCACATCTTGCTCACTTGATGTCAGCCCCAGGTGGCAATACAAATATCACAGTTTCAACAAAGTGGTGGAATGCTGCATGGCTGAAGCCTTCCTCTGACTAAAGCCCTCTACAGACACTGCTGGGGTTTTGGGGATTTTTCTTTTAAATAAAGTTGTGAATCGTTCTTTACTCTGACAGATACTAAATACTTGATTGGAGTGTTTGAAATGACAAACACATTGAGTAAAACTATATTGAAATTAAATCAATATCTCTCCAAACATTTAATTTTGGCGTTCAATTCCATGGTGAATCTGTCTATTATCTGCTTCCAGTCACTTTGTACTTTTCTGCGCCCTGCTGGACAATCCAGGTATTGTCGAAGCAAGCTACATTGACTCTGCTGTTCATTTATGTCATTTTTACCTCTGTGGAGTCGTGGTGCACAGTTTCTGTCTGGGGCTTGCCAAGCAGAGGGCCAGCAGCTTGTTTTGGAGGGTCGCACATGCGTGCTGTGGTCAATCTCAGGCTCAGTGACAGAGATCTCTGGCTGAGAGCAGCAGAAAATACACGCGGGATAAACAGCATGCTCCACAGTTTACAGTCTTGTAAATTACAGTGTGCATCAGACATCAAAACTTTCCACAAGTAGCCGCAGCTAGCCAAAGTGTCTAAGAGTGTTTCTACAGTTAAGTCATAGTTTGTAGCTTAAACCCTGTTCATGTTTCTCATGAGTACAAGCTGGTGCATAAAACTGTGTGTCATATAAATGATAGCCTCATGTACATCGTTAAGTGTCAGGGGTGTTTGTAAGAAGTGGAGCTGGAGGAGCAAAGAGGAATGAATGAGTGTGAATATTACAGAACTGTGAATGAACTGGGCTCTGGTTATTGTGGACAAACTCAGCTGTAGGAAATACAGGACGTTTCTTCAGAAAAGTAACATGGACTGGATTTGCAGCTTGAGTAGAGAGGTGAGAGTCAGTGAGGCGGTGTTTTTAAATGGTGGTTTGTGGTGTGATGTGTAAGGCTTCTTTTGAGGTTTTATTATAGTGAAGCAGCATTAACAGTGCACCAGTCTAGTGTTGATCTCAGTGTGTGTCCTGATGAACAGGCCTCCCTCATCTGTAAGGCTGGAACTTCACTCATCCATCCATCCTCGTTTTAGTGCTTATGAATTAAAGTTAAAACAAAAACTGAGGGAACAATCTTTGATAAGGTGACAGAGAAGGCCAGCTTTGTGGAAAAAAAAAATAGTTTCAATGCAACTGTTTTGTATACAAACAGGGTTTATAATAGTAAATATATAGGAATAGTGTGAGATAGTTTGAAACAGCCTACTACACAAAAACTAATGGGACTGCAGTTACCTAAATGGCTTTTAATTAAATGTTGTCATATAGCCTACTGCAGTAAGCTATAAACTTCATGAAGTCAAGGTGTCTGCTTGCCTGCATGAAAAAGCCACCGCGCGCTACTGCTGTAGTGACATGTGTGGGTGAGTATTAGTTTTGCAGACAGCAATAAGCATTTAGCACTAATTGTAAACAACACAGCGCCAGCGAAAGACATTAGCATTTGTTACTTCACACAAATGCACTGTTTTATTATTGTAGAGATTTCTTTGGCTACATCATGTGAGTTGTTGCTATAAAGTAAATCATGATATAGGCTACGGACAAACATAACACAACAAACAATGTGCAGAAAGAACCATTTAGCATTTGCCAGGTTAGTGCAGAGTAAATTTCTTTCTATAGTGAATCACTTTTGCTAAAATTAACTGCTTATTGTGTTATTGAATCTATGTTTTCTATGCCTATGTGTCTTTCTCAAACATGTGCCAGTTCCACTGCTGTCCCTGTGGTGGTTAATACCCGCGGTCACTCAGCAGGACATCATTTATTAGACACCAGGACCCAGCAGTGGAAGCTAAAGCTCAGCTATATGAAGACAGATAAGGGACAGGGGGTGGAGAGGCTTGGGAAGAGGACATGATGGGAAATAAAAGGGATACGGAGGCTGAGAGAAGCAAAGGTTAAGGATGAGCTGAGGCGAGATAAGGAGGTAAAGAGTGAGAATGGGTTGGTATAGAAATAGATACAAACGCACAGCGGAGGGTATGAAGGACATTTTCTGAACCTTTAGGAAGTGTGCATACTGTTCTCCACTAATTAGGAGCAGATTGTATTGTTTGATGTGGCATTAATCACCCTCTAGGACAAACTGTGGATGTATGAAGCTATTGCACTGCACAAAAACAGAACTAATTAGGTGCACTATGGATGATATAAATAAAACTTACTCTACAGTGTTTATTTGGAAATAACAGATTTATTGAAGTATATTTTTACTGGCTGACTTTGGAGGAAAAATTTTGTTGTTAGCTTCACAGCTGAATGATGTGTAAATACTGTGTTGGCTGTTTAACCACCAGATAAAATATATGTTTTAAAATATGTTTTACTATAAGTCACTAACATAAGCAGCATGAAGCACCTTTATATAATACAGTTATGCACTGTAAACCAACACCCAATAAAGTTTTAATAACTCAATTATCAATAGGCCAAAAGTTACCTAGTGGATTTCAGATTCCATCCATTCATCCATCTTCTACCACTTATCAGGGGCCAGGTTGCAGAGGCAGCAGTCTAATGGTAATTCAAACTGAATCTGAATGAAGCGTCTGGCACGAGTGATTGATGTTAACTCTGTGTAAAAGTGTGTTCAGACGTGAATAAAAGTCCTGCAGAGTGAATTACGCAAATAACATGACATGTATTGAGCGAATAGTGCAACGCGAATGAAGCATTTGACATGCGAGTCCTGTAAATGGGTGAATTACGCAAATCGGCAAATAAAGCAAATTAAGCAAATAAAGCAAATAGCGCAAATTCATGTCCAATGCTCTCTTTGCTGAAGTTGAAACATTTTAACTTGCACCAGAAGTGAAATTGTTACTTTGATGCACGATTCCCGTTTGACATGAACTTAGCCTAAGCAAAGATGGCCAGATTTTCATCATAGCCGACACTTCCTCCCGCTTTACTGGGGGGCATCCCAATGTGTTCCTCCAGCACCTCAGTTGGTTCCTTTCCATGTAAAGGAGCAGCGGCTCTACTCTGAGCTCCTCTTGAGAGACTGAGCTCACCACCATTTCTAAGGGAGGGCTGAGCTACCCTTAGGAAAAAAATAATTTCAGCCGCTTGTAACTGGGATCTTGTCTTCTTGGTCATAACCCAAAGGTCCTGACCATAGGTGAGAGTTGGAACGTAGATCGACCGGTAAATCAAGAGCTTTTTCTTTTGGCTCAGGTCCTACTTCACTGTGACAGACTGATACATTGACCACATTACTGCATACACTGCACTGATCTGCCTGTTGCTCCAACCTTCCCTCACTTGTGAACAGTACCTCAAGATACTTAAACTCTTCTACTTGAGCCAGGATCTTTCCACCAACCTGGAGAGAGCATGCCACCCTTTTCCAGTCAAAAAACATGGCCTTGGATTTGGAGCTGCTGATTCTCATCCCAGCTGCTTCACACTGTGTTTTGTGGCTCTGGAGGGTGTGTTCCATCCCTTACTTCTGGTTTCCACCACCAGATATGGGGAAATGCCACCACGACCAGAGACCTTGCTGTCACAATTCCAATTGGCTGCGTCGATATAGGTGGTAAACATGGTTCACTCTGACTCAATAGCCCCAACCACTCTATAATGCCCCAAGCAACATAGCTCCTACATTTTAAAATTTAGCCGTGAAACAGATTAGATGATAATGGAGAAGTGAAATGCCTACCCAGAGAGAAATATAAAGGGTTAGATAGGAGTCCTATATTATGGCCATTAAAACATGCACATTTGCTAAATTTGAGGAAAAAGGAGGATAAAACCCTCGACAAGTCCATATTTTATGACATATTTTTCCTTTTAAATATCAAAATAGGCTAATGCCCATCCTCCGCATAAAAATCGCAAAACCTTTTCTGTCCTGAAATGCGGTTATAAATATTTCTGACAGTGACAGAACAGATGAGTTTGGGGAATGCTGAAGATTATCACAGACCTAAGCCATGCTGTGTCTCTAATGAAGTGTGTATATTTGTATTGGCACAGGCATTTAAATGTGGAATCTGGAATAGAGGAAGCCCATGTTGCAGCGTAGACACTTTTAAACAATAGAAGTGCTGTGCAAGACACCTACTGTGTGTAATGCACTTTTATTTTCTAGACATACTGTATGTAAAGATCTGTATTCAGATCTGCAAATGGGGACATGCTTTTATTATCCTATTTGAGACTTTTGCTTCATGCATCTTTCTTCAAACAGTATTGCTTGGAATGTAAAAAAAAAAGTACCACTGTAAAATGCAAAATTCATTTAATTAACACAAAGTCACAGAAGTGGGTAGTTATGAGTTACATTCACTTTGCTACATTAACTTTTTTGAATAACATGTTCTTCTAAGAGTAGTTTTCACCATACTTTTTACATTTACTTGAGTAATATAATACTTTATTTTAGTACATTTTAGTATTTTCTACCCACCTTTTTATTCTTATGTCTTAATTTGCCACTTAGTTTTTTAGTTTATAATTTTTATATTTATTTTAGTCTTTCATTTACCTTTTTTGTCTGTCGGCTTACGCCAATGTTAAAAAGAATAAGTTATGTTTAAAAGTATATGAGTAGTTTTATACAAACGTAAAAAGTACTTTTTACTCTTATTTCTGATTATACTTTTCACTTCTTCTTGAGTAGTATTATTTTGAAGTGTATTTTTTGTGTGTATTAATTTGTTATTTAGTAAAGATTTGATTTATTTTTACATTTTAGTTTATTGTTTTGAAAAAACTGAATTTGCACATTATTTTTATATTATTTGTCTGCCTGCTTGCAACAATATTAAAAAATAATGTTACGCTCAAAAGTTACATTCAAAAAGTTGCTTAGTACTTACTTGAATTAATTATTTTGACGGCTACTGTTTACTTCTACTTGAGTAATGTAAATACAAGTTTTGGCTACTCGTCTCACCACTGCCAAGTCATTCAAACCTTTTCACTTTATAAAATTTCATTGATGATGCCATAATTATGCTGAACTTCCCACTCCTCTTGCAAATAAATTGTCAGTCGATTCCTCACTTTTTCCCCAAATATGAACTCTTCCAAAATCAATACAGGCTTTTGAGAGATTGATCTGTCTGGTATAGTAAAGAGAATAATGCGTTGCCAGACACACAGGACTGAAGGTGACCGCCTGAGTTATTTGTTAGCATCATGTTGCTAATAACCTTGCTAAATAGCCATTTTATTCTCTGTCCAGTCCCCACCAGTGGCAGAGCCAGAAACTTTTTACCAGGGTGGCCAGCCTGGGCCCACAGCTCATTCACAGACATGATCTAGATTATGTTTTAGAGACAATAATTTGCATGTAGAAATACACTAGAAAATATTGTTAAAGTACATATTACTTTAATGTTATACAACAGCATATACACAATCCAAAGACTTAAGGCCCCTCATGTATAGGAGAAAGTTGGAAAAGCGCAGGGGGTCTGGGGGTCCTCCCCCAGAGAACATTTCAACAAAACCATTGCAATTTCCTGTATTCTGGTGCATTTTAGATGATATTATATTATTCTTACCTGGCTGTAGAAAATATATTATTTATGATTATACTGTTCTCCAAGATTCAAGACAAAACTTTATTAAAACTCTTTTACAACTTTTATTTTAAACATCCGATTCTCTACTCACACAATAGCATAAATCAAATTATTTGCGCATTAACTTTTGTTTTTATGTAAAAATCTGACCAAGTTTATCTTAGTGGTTCCCCAGTGCCCAGTGCAGCCCCAGACCCAGCTCTGCTCCGCTGCTGCTTCAGCAGAAACACAGTCTGAGGCTTCAGTCTCATCACACTGGGTAGTAGACAGAGGTTTTAGAAAACCTCACAGACTACAAAAGCTTTTGTCAGGATGTCTGAACTTATGTTTTATGGTGCTTTTACACTGTAATAATATAGGTAAGGTATTGTAGGAAACATGTTGCTTTGGGATGCATCATATGTTACTGCTCGTCTTATTTCAAACAACTGTTTATGATCAGAGCTCTGCAAGTATGTGATCGACTATCATCTAACAAAGACTTGAAGCTTGACATGTGTAGTACACCTTTATGGATTCAAAAGTCTCCATTTTGTCCTCTGTTTCTCATTATCTACAGTAATTGGCAAGGTGCATGTCAGCTGTTCACATCACTGATTGCACTCTGACTGGAGAATGACTCCCAGTTTACCACAAGCATAAGCAGCGCAGAACAGCAGTGTTGGGGCAGCTGCATCTGAATCCCTTTCTGTTTAACCAGTCTAACAATTCACATCGGCAGCAGCACACAGATGTGACAGGAACGATTCACTGCTCTGCTTCGCCACAGATAGGTTTGAGTCCTTTTTTTCGAGTGGCTCTGCGGCGATAGACAGAGCTACAGCCGAGGAAAGACAAGAAAGGCACCAAGTATCAAAATAAACTTTGCGTACACTTTCAAAATAAAGGCTCTCTGAAAACACTGGTAATGTAAACACAACGCATCCAGAAGTTAATTCTTGAGGGGGAGAAATGTAACGTAATTTGTGACACCAAGCAGGACAACATGCAAAAGTTGAATGCCTGGCCACACTTTTGTGTTTAGAGTAGTCTCTAAACCAAAGGGGAAGTGCAGCTCCAGCAGCAGAGCAGCAGCAGCTCTGTCGCTCTTGATGTAAACTGATGCTTTTAAACAGACATGCGCAAATCTATCTGCTTCTGTGACGCCCCTGGTGTAACTTCGGGGTGAGGCAACGGCTGGCGCTCCTGTCATTAAGCACTTCTATGTATTGTATGCCATGGGCCGGCCTAGAACTGCTTCTTACCTCTCTTTAGACATCCTGATGGCAGCTAAAGGGCACGCATTGAGCACTTGATGCTTTATGAGTTCGAGAGAAAGCACTTGTTTGAGGCTGCGCTGCAGAGTGGCTGCACTGAACAAACGAAACTCCGTCAGAGCGGTGCTGGCGGGGGTGGCCGCGGGGGTGGCCACGTCTGTGGTGACAGACTGACCACCCCTGGCTCCGCCATTAGTCTATTGCTCCATTGATGACAGACACCTAATCCAAGCATTTTTTGCAAATTGAAAGTAACAGCTCCCCAAAAGATGTTTTCCATACATACGTGTACTTAATTATAAGTTATAAAAGGTGAACTAATGAAAAAGCATTGAGAATGATTTCAAAAAGCCTGAAAAAGCATAATATGTGCCCTTTAATTAGCTCTGTTTCTTTTTCCTTTAAGAAATACAATAGGAAATTAAGTAGTGGAGGTTTTACACTCGGGAAACCCTTGGTGGTTATTACTTACAATAGTTTCATAGTGTGTAAGTGGCCTGTCTTCTTTACATAGAGCACAAATAGCCCCAGTGCCAGAAGCTCACAACTTGTAATCTAGCAGTTAGCTCCAGAAAGAATGAGAGCTGAGTGTCGCCTGCTGATTCATGCTGGGCCGAAGTTAACACAGGCTTTGAACAGTACCAGTGCAACAAATAATGCACCAGCTAGTGGATTCAATGCTTATCCACATTTCAAACTACGAGCTTTAAAACTGAATGGTGAATGTTTTAGGGAGCATACATTATTTTGACCTCCACCAATAATGAGATTATGTTTTTGTTGCCGTTGTTTATTGTTGTTTTTTTGTTGTTACATCGGATGTCAAGAAGACTTTGATGTTGTTAAAATGGCCATAAGACCAAGAAAAAGCACACACAGAGGACTGAACAATAATGCTTACTTCAGCAGAATCAACAAGTGATAAAGGAAAGGCTGTTAATAGGTGAGAAGAGTTATAAATTTTGCTCTGTATATGCCAGCACCATCTTGTTCCACATTTGTAAGACATGCAGCAAGCAGATAAATGTCTCTGATTGGCTGGGTCCAAAATGACTGGAAATGGCTTGCTTTGGCAGAGGAACGACACTCTCCTGCTTTTGTAGTAAGTAGTAAAGTAGGAAGAACTGGCAAAATTTCTGTTAGCAACTTAATGTAGCCCTAGAGAAGGTCACCAGTTTGGCTTTTTCCCACTGCCTAAACACAGATAATTGCCCTCTCTGCAATTATCCAGGGTGTACCCTTCCTTATGCCCAAAGCACTTTCCCACGACTTGTAACATGATAAGTGGCTTTAGAGTAGAACTGCTGGTGCTCCACAGTGAGAGGAGCAGATCAGGGATCAGTTTTCCCTGGATGGCTTCCTGAGAAGGTTTTCCAGGCATGTTTTACAGGGGGCCCACTAAAGACACACTGGAGGGACTGTGTCTTTTGGCTGACTTGCAACCCCCCCACTCTTTATGAGCTGGAGGAATAGTCTGGGGAGAAGGAAGTCTGGGCACCTCTGCATACACTGCCATTCCCTGTCACCCGATCCTAGAAGGTAATGGATAGACAAATGAAACATAGCCCTTGTTAGTTTTGTCTTGCCCTATTCACCACACTGTGGACAAAATTCCATTGATACATACAGTGCATGAACACTGTCCCTTTAAGTACAAGCTACATATTCATGCATATAGCCACAATGGCAGCATGAGTATCTTCAATATAAGCTACAAGCTTTCCTTTACCCCAATCCCCACAGGTTGTACAAGTAGGTATAATTGAACCACTGAGAATTACCCACTAACCTGTAACTACTGAGAGAGAACACACACTTCGGAGGAGCCCCCTGGCCCCAAACGCACAGCCACTCCAGTTGCTTTGTGAGTCAAGCCTTTTCTTGACATCATCTCAGCCAGCAAACCCTCCAGCTCTTCCACCGTGTTTTTCTTACCCCCCCCCCCCCACACACACCTCTAGTTCTGCTGTTGAGCCAAGCCATAATTCATAGTGGAATTCATGGACTATTCCCATTGATAAGACCCTCCTTTGAATTTACAACAAAGTGTAGCTGTGGTTACAGTTGAGCAATCTCTTGAGAATGGAAGATTATGTATTTATCTGGCCCTTGTCAAAAGTGCAATATAAATCAATAGCACTGAGCACAGGAGTTCAATGTTTGCACTCATAAATTATATATTTTTTTCACAATTTATTACCTGGGAGGATGGTCCATTTAAGGGATGCAGACATAGCTGATAAGCGCAGTGTCCAAGTACGATTTCCACAGCTTTTATGAGTTAAAACTAATGATGCCCTAAAAGTGTGTGACTTCCTTTTGGCTTTGCTTCATTGATTAAAACAGGTTGAACTATGGAAAGTAAATAAAATGATCTATAAAAATGAGGCACAATGGCCTCTTCCAGGCTTTTTAAATGTATGCATGTTTTTTGTTGTTGTTGTTTTTCATTTCAGACTGCTTAAATCACCAAAACATGTATTGTGATAGTAATCATCTGTAAAGAAAAATATAACCTTCAGGCCCTACACCAAAAAACAAAAAATAAATAAGCCCTCTTAAGCCCTTTCAGGTCACTTGGTCACATTTAAAAATCTAAAACATACTGGACGTTTAGTTTTTTTGTTGTTGTTGTTGTTGTTTGTTTTTTGATCATTCATCTCTGTCCTCATCATGATTTTAAGCCTCTAAATGACATTTTTTGTACATAATTCCACATTTGTAAATAAAACATGAATTATTTACTATTTTAAGATGCAAAGTCTTTTTGCCAGTTCTGGTCAGGAACTGGTAAATAAATTTAACAATAAAATGTCTGTGGTAGCTCAGAAAACAGGGTCAACTGCAACTTACAATGCCAATTCAGGGAATACAGTCTGGTTGGAGTTATACAGGAGAGTCATTCATTTGAACAGGGAGCATTAACAGCAAAAGAACTATACAGCCTAATTTTACACACTCAGGCGCTAAAATAAATATCTCATAAATGTTCCTCTTTGTGATGTTTTTATTGATTAAAACAAAATTTTGTTGTTGAAATAAAAGAAATCTAATAATGCCACATAATGGCCAAATTAGCCTAAATTGTCAAATCAGCTGTCTGGTTGCTTTTGATATCTGCTTTCTGATTGGACAATTTGAAAATTAAAACCTGAAATATTGATAAGTGATGAGTCAGGAACACAGTTTTACCAAAAGATAATTTTTAGCAAATTGCTTTTCTTTGTGTGGAAGTTAAAGGGTTAAGAGGAAGAGGCCATTTCTGTTGTTGATTGTCGGCGCTATCAGTCACAAACATCACAGCCTTCATCTCTCTAATTGGTTTGATTTGCCTCTGTTAGCTCTACCTCCTGAAAATCAAATTCAAACCAAACGGTACCAGACTCTATACTTCTTTGTATAGAATAGAAAAATAATTTGTCTGGCTGTCCAAGCTGGGGAAAAAAAAACGACCTGTCATAACATTTTGAGAAACATCAAAGCATCAACAGCACAAATTTTTATTTTCAAAGTGAATTTCGCAATCCCTAATTGTCCATGTTAACCCTGAGCCTGTATTTGTCAGAGGACACAGACTTCCATCATGCTTTCTTTGTCTTTTCTTTGTTGATTTTGCCATCTTATTTCTATTGCTTTCTGTTCAGGACTTTGTAAACCTTATTTTATAAAAATGCTACACAAATATTATTATCATTACTATTATTATTATTATTATTGCTCATAAAAAAATAAATAAAAGAAATCTATGTTAGGTTTGCTGTGCTAACTGTTTTGCAGACTTTTGTCTGTTGAAAGTCTGAAGAAACTGAAATGCTCTATAAAGTGTGGTGAATTTAGCTTTGTTGATCTATTTTAACTGTACTGTATTTCCCGGCACAAAAGAAAAACAGGTTTTCTCTCCTGCTATATCAGCTTTCTTTGGCCACTTTACACAGTTCAGCAGATAGCTGCAGCTGCCTTCTCCCCTCTGACACTACGGTAACTTCGTACTTTGTTTGCGCAAGTTCTGTCCTATTTTCAGAAAGACCTCTTGGTAAACACTTAGTTCTCATATACCATTTATCTTTTGTGGTTACCATTGTTATTTCTTCAGTATGTCTAGACTTGTGTTTATACAGTGCCTTTACTGTGTATTCAGTGGTCAGTGTTACTGTATTGACTGCTCACTGTTTCAGGTATTGATGTAAATAGGCTTGGTATTGGCAATTTCCAGACAGTTTGTATCTATAGAAAGAAGAAGAAAGTCAGGTATATGCACTTATTTATGCTTTAAAAAGTAATGTAGTCATCTAAGAGCAATACCAACATTTTGTAACCAAAAGAGTAATAAGACACTGCTTCAAATAACAAAGTGACAAAAGAGTAGGATAGCTGAAGAAACTGAGAATTTACAGTTTGTAACTGCTTAAGCACATTTTCTGAAACTGCCAGTGTAACATGTATGAAAGGAATAAAACAGTTAATGGTAGTATTAATTAATGGTTCATCTCTAGGAGAAAAGAAAGCAGCAGCGCTCAATGAAGACAGCAGACATGAGTGCAGTGTAACCGACAGGCCATATATTGTTGTGTTACATGAATAAATTATATGCAGTATTTACAAGTGCATTTTTTTCCCAGAGGTTGCGCTTGACACATTTCCTTACGGGACAGTAAAGTTCATTCACTTGTTGAGAATTAAGCAATCCAACGCAATGCAACGCTCCAATAGTCCACTCGTGCTCGCAGGTTAAAAGTTTAATTGATAATTGTCCAAGAAGTTAAAAGCACAAATCCAGTGAACAGAGTCCAAAATGCATGAGAGGGAATGTCAGAGAAGATGGCTGCAAGCCTCCTACCACATCCCAGTAGGGTTAGGGTAGTAGTATCAAGACTCAGTTCACGACAGAGAACTTCTTGTGGACAAAGTTGTCTGGTAGCTCGCCATGCACAGTCCACCAAAAAACCTGGCCAATTTCTTTCCTTTACTTGTACACGAGTCATAATCAGCACGTTTCAGTCACGGTAGGAGCACCTGCAGCAGCTCTTTGTCTGGCCGTCCCACGTCTCTAACAAACAATGCATGTCTGCTCTGTTTAACCGTACCAGGTGTTCAATCTTCTGAGTGGAGGAAGCGAAAAGTCTCGCGAGATCCCTGTGGGATTACTATGGCAACGGCAGCTCAATACTGGATTTTACAGCTACACTAGTGTGGCAGAACTTTACACACACACAAAAAAATAATCAAACTAAATGTTCAAGTCACAAACCTATGAGCAAAATCAATCATTATGTGAACAACTTTAGGCACTCAAGGCACTGCCCTGAGAAACACTTTTTACATGTGTGCTTTTGAGGTGAAAGGCTATGTCAGTGTTGTTTGTGTTGCGATAGGAGTCAGCACTCTGCTTATGTCCCGCCCTTCTTTTATCTGATTGGTTTACTATACGCCTGTAAGTCCCACTCCTGGAAATCAAACTTAAGCGAAGGGACATCCCACTAACTTCTTTGTATAGAATAGGAAAAGTCAGTATGGGTGGCCGGGCTAGTTTTTATGGAGTTAAACCAAACTCACTCAGGTACTCTTCTGTTTATTTATTTTATTTTACATTGGCCTTGGTTGATGAGTCAGTAGCAATGTTATAAAATGCCTAACATACACAGCAACAACAGTCGATTCTTATTTGCCTGCAGTGCAACACAACCCTAGCCACTGTCCTTCATATTTTTTGTATATATTTCCTTTGAGTGTTGGCGTTTCTGGTTACTGCAATGTTGACTCATGTGACCTCAGAGTCACCCATGACGCTAATGCTGTACACCACCCATGTCTTCACCCTTTTCTGCACTTTGACACTGAGTTGGGCCTGACCTAAGCGTGACCCGATGCTACGGCCCAGGCCCAGTCCCCAGCAGCATATGACCGACTTCATTACTAATGAACACAGCCCAAAATAAAAACTCATTTGCAGAGTCTCATTCTTTTCTACTCACTCGGTGGCACTATTGTTTTATGGGGTCAGCTAATCTGGCACATACAGAAATGAGCAATTATCTAATGCCTTGCCTGTCTAATACTGAAAGAAGAGAGAGAAGTCAGGGTCAGAATAGGCCAAGCTATTTCTTGTGAAGCCACTGGGTCACTTGTTGACAGTTACTGTAATGTGGACCAGATGCAGCTCTTACGAATAGCCTATTATTCTAAAAAGTAATGATATTTTGCCTGATAGTGTTGAAGTAACCTTGGCCTTACATGTTTCTGTGCAGAGAGAGAATAATAGAAATGTGGAAGTACAATATTTACTGTGTTCTGAACTGGTGTTTCTGAATAAAGTTTTTGTGTATATTAGCATAAAAAAATAGCACAAAATAAAATAAAATTGTAATAGTTTTTATGGAGCCTATCCCAGCTACCAGGGCTGGACTGGGACAAAAAACGGGCCGGGCATTTTTGGCTTAGACAGGCCACTCATAATTACCGGAGCACAACCGACTACTAATTTATGTATGTCCTCCCTGGCTGCTTACCTGCTGTGCTACATTTCCCGCTCACTCCGTCCCTCGGGTTCCCTTTCAAAAATCCCTGGCTGCTCCTCTCCCTGTCCACTGCTGCTGGCTTCACCTTCAACCTGCACCATCACAGACGGGCGTGGGGGCTACAGCAGCCCCTCCAGTGAATAAGTCTGTGATTTTGGCACATTTTGCAGTGTCTGCTGTGAGATTCTTTAATTTTTTTTCTCGCAACCTCTCCGCACCCCCTTTCCGCTTTGATTTCTCCATCTTTCCAGGCTCAACACTAAGGAAACTGGCGGGAGTCAGTGCAGGCCAGGGATGGGGTGGGGCCGGCCGCTAATTGGTTAAGTCCACTGTCTATATTGAAGATGGGCCAATGGGCCGCCCATTCTGTGGGAACGCCCCTAAAGCACAGCACGGTTGCCTAATGGCAGCGTGCCCAGGCGCAGTACAGGACTTTGGCACGGTTGGAGGAGGTGGGCCACGGCATGGCGCAGTTGCTCATGCATGCGCGCACGCAGACTACGAGCTCTGTCATGTACGCAACTGTTCTTATCTCAGTAAAAAGTGAATAAACTCCATTATCAACACTCGTAACAACGCCAGTGACTTGCGCTCACCTTTCGGAAGAAGAGAACAGACAGCTGGCAGTAGTTTTGAAGCCTCTCTCATCGTCTGCGGTGCCTTCACTGCTCCTCGTATGTGGTTTATTCCAAAACCTGTGACTAGAAGACCGCGTCTCACGAACGAGACTCAAAGCAGAATCACAATAGCACAGATACTTCATGCTGCTGCCACCCATGTTTTCCACCACACCAGTTTTAAAAGTGTTAGAGGCTCGCTCGCCTTGTAAACAGACCGCACACCATGATGACGTAGCAGCCTGTCGCCCTCAGAGCTGATGACGTAACCGGGCCACGGCACGGATCGTTTGTGCAGGTGAGAGCGCGGGCTGGCGGGGGACTCAGACCCCTCCCCAATCGTACCTGGGCACAGCATGGTTCGACTGGCCCTAGTGTGAGTGTGCCCTATGTTAAAATAAATAAATAAAAAAATAAAAACTTTGCCTGGTATGCCAGATTATCAGTCAGGCCTGCCAGCTACTGTGGGCTTCAGTGTGCGACTGAGAAAAAAATAAAAAAGAGTTTAATGCCAATAAAAAGTGCAAAAGGATTCAAGTATATAAAATTTACTTCTGACAACCTTTCAAGACATTGTGCTTTGAGGAAAATAAGCAGCACTCACGTCAACCTAAAGTGTAACCTTCACATTATAGAACTGGATTTTTTGCTCTTGCTGAGTTTCTTCTGTCCCATACTGCCAGTGTTTATATGCCCTGGCAAAGGCCGGCAATGTTTCTGTCACCCACTTTTGAGTCCCGACCCACCATTTGAGAACACACTTTCACACTGACATACGATCATTGATAATCATTGTTGTTCGCTGTCTTATCCATTGATTAGGGGCAAATTCTACATTCACCAATTGCATAATCCACATGTATGGGCAGGGGGAGGGAGCCAAAGGGAACCCATTGCAACATAGGGAAGGACATGCAGTTATTTGCAGGAAAAATAAATAAAAAGCACACCTTTATTTTGAGATTAAATGATACATAAAGTCTGATTATAACCACTAAATAATGCCATGTATTGTGATTGTTTTATGGCTTTTACTCTGTCTATAAATAACAAAATAGTTTGAGTAAAAAGAATGTGCTTTCACATATTTTCAGAGATCCTATTTTGAGCATGGTTCTATGAATCTGAGAAATGTGCTAAGACTTTGTGGTGACTGAGAGGCAGACAGGCAATTACCCTTCAGCGTCATTGTCAGCCTGATCCTCCTGCAGACACTCACAGTATGGGGGCCTTGGCACATGCAGAGAGCTACAGAGAGCTGCACTTTGCACCCTTGTTTTGTCACTGAAGCCCAGTGTGCAACAACAAGGTTGGAAACCCCTCCTCTTAATCTGCTTAGAGCTAGCCAAGGGCATGGCAACACCTTAACACATCTCTCACAAACACACGCTGATGTTGATATTCATTAAATATAGGGAGCATATCAATGTTTAGTGGCATTTTTGTTTATATGTAAAATCAAATGTGATCCATAGAATAGTATACTGACTCAGTGGGAGTGACCCATTTTAATATGTTCATTCAGATGTGTCACATTTTATGCCCAATATTAATCTAGGCTTGCACAACTTTTGGGCAGTTTTGCTTTTTAATTTAAACTCTGGGCTGAGAGGTCTATAAAATCTTCTATTTGATTATTCATGTATTTATTGTACTTTTGAGTGGGGGCACGTGGCAGAGCAGGAGGTTGTCAGCTCATTCCTCAGGCACAAACAAACTCTTTGGGTGGAGTCTGCATGTCTTTCCCTGGGTTCCGTGGGTTCTCTCTGGGTACTCCGACTTCCTCCCACCAAAGACACTGCATGTGTTAGGTGAATTAGTGACTCTAAAGGCCTCCATACACCAAGGCGACGATCGCCCATCTGAAGCCGTCTGAACGGTTCTTCCACATCGCTCATTTCCGTCCTTTTGATATGTATGCGCCGTCAGAGCCCCCATCGCTCCAGGACGGAGGCCAGTCTGACTAGTTTTCTGCCGATTGGCCTTGTTGTTGAATCGGCGTCTTTGGTCTTTGGCACGAAGCGCTCTGAAAGGCCTAGCACTACAGCTGCCGCGCCAATCAGCTCACGGGACTTTTAGCGGAAGTGACGGAGTGACGAGAGGTGAAAACCGTTGTGGCAGCGTACCGTCACCATTTTTGCATTTTTCGCATTTCTGGGCGGAAAGTTATCTTCTTCAAGTAACAGAGCAGCAGCACCTAATCCACACAAAACAATGTCCAAACTGGCCATTATCACGCTTCTCAAATGTTCAAACAAGCTGAGAACAGTGGCAGACCAAGGCGCGCTACATGCATATGTACTCCGCAAACATTGTGTCACTTCCGTTTATCATTGTTCACTGGCTAGCGCCATCTGCCCCTTTGGGGGGGTAATTACATCACGCTCATGCGCAAGACATGGTCTTTAGGTCGGTTGTCGGTGTATGAAGAGGGAAAAAGGTCATCCGACGTGAGGAAACAGGAGGGAATGAGAGGAGATGAGAAGAGATGAGCTGTCGCTCCGTCTTTTCGGTGGCAGTCTGGGAGTCGCCTTGGTGTATCGAGGCCTTAAACTGCCCTGAGTGAGTGAATATGGATGATTGTTGGTCTTTGTATGCCTCTGTGTCAGCCCTGTGACTAACTGGCCACTGTCCAGGGTGTGCCCTTCCTAAAGCCCCTAGTTCTGGGTTAGGCAGCATTAGAATATACTGTTGAGAACTATTTACTTGACAATATATTGTACCTGACCAAGTGCTTGGGAACCATTTGTCTATAGCTTTTTTGCCTTGGGACTTATTCTGTGACAGCACATCACTTTATGACACATTAGGATTGACATGGTGATCAATTAACATGGCTGGAACAACAACAACATTAAATTCGCCCTGTTTGCACACTACATTTCATTTGCCAGAACTCAGTAAGTTCTTAGGACCCATAGAGTATAGAAAGGCCATGTCTGTCTCACATGCATGCACACACATGCTCAGGTCTTTGTGCGCAGCATACTAAATGTCTCTTTTAACTTTACCCATGCCTTACGTCCTTCAGCCTTGTCCTCTGTGCGTGTACCCCCTCCTCTCTCCATCACTCACTCCTTCACTCCCTTCAACTCATTCCCTTTGTTCTTCTCCTTCCCTCATCCTGCCGTGGACGCTCTCCATGTTCCGCCGTGTTCTCCTTCTGTCATCTCTTTTTTTTTTTCAGCTGGAACATTGGAAAGATGGAAGAGGAACAAATGGGCGAAGACAAATCATTCAGGGGGAAAAGAGGATACAGTTTCGGAGATTTGTACGATTGCCAGTTCCCTTTATCCCACTGTCGAACTGTTTGTAGTTCTCAATCTGTCTGTGGGTGTGTTTGCCTTTTGTTTGTTGCAGTCTGGCTCGGCTGGTGAATGTCACTTAGGGTGAAGCAGCAGGCCTAAAGCAGTGGCCCGCTGAGGCCTGGAGGCACAGAGAGCCAAACATAGAAGCACACGGAGCAACAAGGCAATCGCGCTGCCATTTGTCGCTCACTTCACAACAAGGTTAGAGCCATTATGAAAAAAAATAAATAAATAAGCTGTGGCGATTGCCGGCGGCCCCTGTTCCCACACAAAAGGGAATGGTTTTATATTCTGTCTTTTTATATTCCAAAATACAAGTGTTGCCTTCCCAGCATCCTCTCAGGCAAACCCAGAGTACCACAGTGTAACTGACAATGTGACCCTCCAGTATTCTTCCTGACACACAGAAGTAACAGCTTGACTTCTAAGAATTAAATAAAATATCTGTTTAAAAGGTAAAAATTAGTTATTTAGAAGAACTGTGGCTATGAGATCCTTTCTTTTGAAGCAATAAACACTTGACTGTATTTGGGAGTGATCATTGTGGCACATTTTCTGACAAATAGTTGTCTGAAGGTTGAAGCTTAAAAAGCTTGAGAAGAATTATGCTTTAGTACAAAAAGCTTGTTTCTAAATATAGCTAAAGGCATCTCTTGTAGAACATTATATCCATTCACTTATCTATGTTTGGCACCACTCATTTAAAAATACACATAAATACATCCACGGTCCTGATTCATCTATGGATCTTATTCCGCTTATCTGGCTCAACTGGCGCCTCTTGATGTGGAGGAGCAGTGATTCTACTCCGAGCTCCTCCTGGGTAGCCAAACTCCTCACCTTATCTCCGAGGGAGCGCCCAGCCACCCCGCAGAGGAAACTCATTTAAGCCTCTTGCATTTGGAATCTTATCTTTCGTTCATGACCCAAAGCTCGTGACCATAGGTAAAAGTAGGAACATAGATTGACCAGTAAATCAATCTTTTTCACCACGTCAGACCCATACATCACTGCACCAATCCGTCTGCCATTTTTGTATTTTTGATTTTGTCACAGATATTTTTATTACTTTTTATTGAATGGATAATCTAAACCAGTGTGATCCCGGATGAGCCCCCACTTTGTTACCAGGCGCAATAAATTGTGACTAAAAGATGAGAGGCTCCAAAACGATGATCTTATTTTCAACTGAAATGAGTTTTACTGTGAAAATCAGTAAATCAATGGTGAGGTGTGTGTGGTTGAGTGAATGTTGTAAGCTGTAACACAAACAGTGTCAGGTAAGTGAAATAGAAGAGTATTTTCAGGAGAGACCATTGTGCCAGTTGTGTGGAGGTAACTCTTTGTTGTATGGGAGGACATTTTTATATTATTAACAACAATTTAGCAACAATTTAACAATTCACGATGCATTAGCAACATTAAGCCCAGGTGTCTCTCTTCAGGTGTGGGTATGGTCTCTGCCCTTTAATGAATAAAAGTTAAGGTAGACTGTTGTCCCTGTAGGGAAATTTTTTCTCTGCTTTTGACCCATCCTTCAATGCTGCTAGGGCAACCTGTCAACCTGAAGAGCAGCACCCGGGGATCCTTCTCCAGGTCTTGATTCAGGATCTTGGATCTGAACTAGCCTACTGTGCATGTTTTAGGTTAGCACCCAGAAGAAAACCCACCCAGACACAAGGATAACATACAAACTTCGCACGGAAAAGCCCCACTGTCCAATATTGGAATCAAACCCAGGACCTTCTTGCAGTGAGGCGACAGTGGTACACTTTGCCACAGTGCAGCAGGTTATTGCTTATATTGTTATTATATTATTTATATTAGTAACCTGCATTTGATTTTTGGAGCTAGATTTGTAAGTGTTTACAAATAAAAGGGTATAAAAGTATATAACAGTCCTGTTGTGAATGATCTGGAGTGCCTTGAAAAAGTTACTGCAAATCATGTGCCTTTGTGGAGTGCCTGAGATAATTATGTGGTGAGAGGCATTGTAATGTAATGCTCCTCCCAGTGGCTGGCAGCAGGTTGCTAGTAGTCATCACCTTTATAATTTAAAACAATAGAATTAGTGATGTGTGTGAAAAACAGATAATAATAAACCATGAATATATACTGTGTCTGAAAAAGGAAAAATGCAAACTCTGAACTTTGACTGACTTTGGCTCCAGGTGAAGGCACTAGTACAAGAATTGGTGAAAAGAAACGAAAAACGGTGAGCTCAAGGCAGTACGGTAAAAGTTGTGTGTTGTTTGGATTAACTTTAACCAGGGATTCAATGCTATCAAGTAGTGCCATTGGCCCCAAGTAAGCTTAAACTTCAAACCGAACAAAGAATGCCAAATGGTGGCAAAGAGGCTAATAATAATGTATATTTTCTACATAGTGACATTTTTAGTAGGTGGTGTGCTGCAAGATTTTTTCAACTAAAAAACAAAGTGCCCTGGCTCGAAAAAAGTTAACAAGTACTGCATTATTCAACAGAAGACAAATAAATTATTTGATGGACAACTTCATTCTAACTTAGATTTAAACCTCAGAATCCCTCTATTAACCTTAGCATGTCTTCTCAAAATACATTGTTTTGGCCACAAATAATATTTTTTGTAATCTGCACACAGATGCCTCACAAAAAACATCATTATGTCTTGCACACAATCCAAACGTCCCAATATCATGAATTTTGAATGTCTCCTGCTTCCCTGACAAAACAACAAAACAAAACAAAAAACATCACCTTATATAGCATGTAAAATGTATTTACTGCCCTCACTGTCTCCTGGACTTGAAACAATTAGCAATACGCAAAAGAGGTGGTAGTGCCTAGTTGCAAACATTGAATACAAAATTCAGTTGTTTTTATTCTGACCTTGAAAAGCCACAGATTAACACATTTGTTGTCCCTGGCTTCATAACATAAGTACAACCTGCAATCAAACGTGTTCACCCATCAACAGCCTCCCTTGATGAAAAATATGACCTTGCCGAAAACAAAGTTATCACTGCCACTAATAGCACTGTTATTGTTTTGCCTGATTTTCCATGGCTAAACATGTTTGTTTTTGCAGATTAGAAATTTGTCCAAATTAAGTCGAGTCCAAGTCAAGCCTACATGAACTAATGGCCAAATGTAGGTGTAACGCTGAAATCATGAATGGGATATTAGTGTGGTATATAAACATGCAGTATATCATTTGAGAAAAGGTTGTTTCACAGACTTAAGCATAGTCTCTGTTTTCAGGAAAAAAACAAACAAACAAACAAAAAAAAACACACAAGTGAGACCCGCAAGTGCCAGAGTCTGAAGTTTTTTCCACAAGTCCAAGTCCAAGTGGTTCGCAGCTTCAAGACGAGTAACGAGTACTTGTCTGTGAGAAGAAATGATTCCAAGTCTCACACTCCTGGTTGTGGCCATCAATATTTTTACATGGCACCTAAAAATCTAATTATTGCATCGATCTGACTAAAACTGGACTTTAAAAGCACATGTAAACATGAGGAGGGAGTCCAAATCCGAGTCAACTCTAAATATCAAGTCAAGTTCTCTTGAGTTGGGGCACAAGTCCGAGTCAAGTCTGAGTCTCTTATGCGTCTGAATCGAGTTGAGCCTACATAAACTAAAGGCCAGTCCAAGTCTGTCACAAGTGAGACTCTCAAGTGAGTCCGAGTCTTGAGTTTTTGTCCACAAGTTCAAGTCCAAGTGATTTACAGGTCCAAGACGAGTACTGAGTCCTTGTCCATGAGAAGAAACATGCCCAAGTGTCACACTCCTGGTTGTGACAGTTGGTAATTTTACATGACACCTAAGTTAGTCCAACTAAAACTAAATCTAGACAAGAAAAGTAGATGTAAACCTGGTGTCTGGGGAGGGGGAAGTCTGGGCATCTCTGCATAGACTGCTGCCTCCGTGACCTGGCACCAGCTAAGCAGTAGAAGATGGATGGCTGTAAACATGTTAGCTCGACAGAAATCAAAGTTGTCATAGGTCAACTGGAAATGGCCCAATACTAAACTCTAAGAAGTGCATATCGCCACTTATCGTAGCGGAGGCAACATGAATTCAGTTAATTTTAGTTACACTTCCGTGCATGTACACTGGGACAAAGCACCCACCCCTGGATCAGCTTGCCTCCTCCTCAACCCTATTCAAAAAAGCAATTACCCGTGGACCCAGTCTTGAGTCTAAAATCTTCAATCGTCCAAGTTAAAGCACTGAGTCCAGTCCTCGAGTACTCCATCTCTGCCATCCACTTTGCATTCCACTATATATTTCTTATACGTTATTATTCAATGCAGCACACACACACTGGGCATTGTGAAGGGAATGCAGTGCCATGAATAAGACATACAGGCAGGATATGACTCTATCCGACAGCAAACGGTCTCTGTGTGACCCCTGTATGGAAGTTGGTTGAAAAGTAGAGCACCCAAAGTAAAACCCATACAGACCTCTGAGCGACATGGATACCCCACATAGAAAAGCCTCCGCTGGCACACGGATTCAAAGGCTAGGCTCCATTTGCTGGGAGCTAAGAGTGCTTACCCCATGCTGTGGCATTAGAATTCATATAGGCCTATGCCGACCTCGAGCCAACAGTGGATTAATGATCATGGAACATAATGTACCATATGCATACCAGATTCCTCATTCCACATGTGTGCTTTTCCTCTTATATGACATGACATACAGGATCAAAAAGTGTCAGTCATTTTATAAACTTATAAAGACTGAGTCCAAGTACAATCCACAGCCAAGTCAAGATTGTGAACAGTGTAGCCAACTATTTTCAGTGCGAAGTAGCTAGATCCTGCTCAGAAAGTCGCTAAATGTCACCAAAATATGTAATTTGCATGTTAATTACATCACCTTGCCAAATTTGCTGCATAATAACCCAGACTATTATTATAAAATTCAACTCTTTTTGTCCCTATTCCCTCTGTACAAACTCCTTAATAGAAATAGTTTCCTGTAGAGCTTTTTTTATTTATTTATTTTTTTTAACCTAACTAAGCAGCACTGGAGAACATAAAAAATAATACAAGGCTATGAAAAGTAATTACTTAGTTTTATATGGCCTATAATTGTTTACACAATTTTGAGAACTGAATTGGAACATACCAAAATATTATAACTATATGATGATACCTGACCTGAGCCTGTTTTTATGTGAATAAAAACCTTTAACCCTTAACCCCTCTTAATTTATTAGTATAAGAGCGTTTGCCGCTAAAATCGAGCAGAGAGTGCATCCTGCTCACTGCAGTGTGCCTCTGAGTGACAGCTGACAGCACTCACAGAGGGGAAAGAGGCTCCCCAGTCTCACTACCGGGCAGAAACAGACCAGAATGTCAGCAGGGAAACTACACCTCATGCTCTCCCAGAATGCTTCTGAACAACTTTTTAAAGTTGCCCAAGATTTCGCTAGATTTGTCGCTAGTTGCTTTTTTAGAAAACAGTCCCTAAGGTGGTCTGAAAAGTCACTAAATCTATAACAACAAAATCACTAAGTTGGCAACACTGATTGTGAAACTTTGCATTGAAAAGCACTTAAAAACAGAGGGTTGCCATTCAATTAGAAAAAAGAAGAGACCAAACCAAACAAGGTAAAAATAAGTAATGTGGACATGGTTTGGTTTTGTCTCTCATCCAGCTCATCTCATTCCAGCATTAACTTATCGAGGTTAGCTGTAAACTGCTGCAGTAAACATATACTGTAGTATAATCATATTTGAACATACTATTATTAACTTTAAGTCAGAGCTGCAGCAGTTATCTACATCTTAGGGACTGACTCCTGTATTTCAATTGTGCTTGTAGTTAATGCAATGTTGACAAATTTTAACTGACAGCAAGGAAAAAAAGTTAAACTTATTTGAGAAAACATCCTTTTTGCTTTTTAGCTTCTGCTCTTCTAACCTGACTTACACAGAACCATTTGGGAGAGCATTCACAGAAATCCTTCGCAAGGGATGATGAATATCTAGGCCTACCATGAGGTGCTAATGTAAAAATCATGTTGTATACATTGTTTACTGTGCCCATTACTGGCAGGCTGCCACAGAACTGGAATGAACCTCTGCTGTGTGGATGTAAGCACTTTGCTCAGAGCTGTGCAAGATAGATCTTACTGAGTTTGTAATCTCACATATCATGCCTGAAGTTTGCTCCTGCACATAGTAACTAATCTTGTATGCATCAGTAAAGATTATATTTTATTCAATCAACCATCATCAGCCAATCAGTGTCTTGCTTTTTTTTTTTTTTTTTTTTTTTTTTTTTAAGCAATGGTGATAACTACTGTAGATTATTTTACTCTGGTCATTTAATTGAGTGAATGAATGTACTTCTGGGTTCAGTATTTACCTGGCAAGTCAATTTTTTGTAGTAAAATTATAGTTCCCTTACTGGCAAGGTGGGTAGCACAGTCACCTTGTAAGAAGGTCCTGGGTTCAAGCCTGGAGACACTTGTAGCAGTATTGGTGGCAATAGTAGTGGTTTTTACTGGATAATGTAAAAAAAATAAAATAAAACAAATCTTTCAAAAATACTTTATGCTTAAGTAAGGTTTACATTTATTTTTATTATTATTATTATTATTATTATTATTATTATTATTATTATTATTTTTATTTTTTTTATTTTACTTTTAATTAAGTAATAATTTTGTGGGTTACTTCTACTTTTACTGAAGTTAATTTGTTATTTTGCGTAGGGGTATCTCATTCTCTTTATTTTACCTCCAGGCAAGGGGTTACTAAATCAGTACAGCACTTGCATATTTGTGTATTTATTGGTTATTTATTTCTTTGTTTATTTATTTTTGGACCCGGATGACTTGACACATTGCTCCACTCAAAACATTCTTTGAAATCCTGCGATATAGTTCCTAAATGTTTGCATGTGTGTGTGTGAGGCAAGATGTAGACCTTTAAAAGATACATTTGAGCACTACAACACAAAATCATAAGTGATCCATGCGGACTAAAAACTCTGCAATCAGTGAACACACCGTGCGTCCCTGCCTGTCTAGGCGTATGTGCCTCATTGAGCTGATAGTATAATTAGCTGTCTAATCATAATCATTGTTACATTTCTCTCATTCACTTCCTGTGCAGGGGGAAATCTCACTCCAATTTACATCATTAAAGTAATTGCCCAACACTTGCTAATGCACCAGTTAATGCCAACTTATGCCAATCTAGCCTCCCTCCCTGCTAGCACTCATTTGCCATGATTAGCCACTGAAGCTAACGGATGAAAGAAATGGCAGGAAACACAGTGATGCAAAGAAACACATGCAGATATTCAAAATCTCTCTCAGCAATTTGAGTTATTTTGTTTAATTAGCTGATTAAATGGAAAATGTCATATGTCTCTCATTTGTCATGGTGCATGCTACACACTTGATTGCAGATTGTTGTCAAGAGTTATTTCTGAATGAATTAGCATCCATTTGCACAATACATGTTTCAACTCACATTCAAGTTTTAAAATGTCAGATATCCTAATATTATTAGTTCTTTTTCTGATGCTTTTTCTGTGCTGCCAGTATAACAGGGTTTCTGTAGGGTTCAACAAGTTGATTTAAAACTTCTTTTAGACATTTTTAACCCTCAGGCATCACTTCAATTTACTATACTTTTGTGACCCTAAAGACATAAATGTCCACTTCCAAAATACTGCTATAAAAATATACTAGATTCATATTTTTTTCAGCCTTTGCATAAATCTTCTAAACAACTTCAGTCTTGCTCTAAACAACTAAAGTTTCAATCAGTTTTAGGATTTTAACCTTAAATTGCCCTGTTGGAAAACATAAACATAAAGTCTGACCCCCCATGGGTCATAGCAATTTTTTCCAATGTGCCTTGTGTAGGTTGAAGATTATCCAAAATATTGGCTTTGGTGCTTTGTTAGTTTTTTGTGTAGCATCACATTAAAACTCATCAACTTGTATTTTCCCATAGATATATAATGGAGCAATTATATTCTATGCAGTCCTATGCAGAAAAAGGCAGAAAAAATATTAATCCAGTAAATTTTTATTAGTATGTTTTTGGAAGTGGACATTTATGTCCTTAAGGTTCTTAAGGTAGTAAATTTGTTTCACAATGTTCTAATGCTCTATTAGAAAAAATAAAAAGTGACTTCCAAACTATGG
The DNA here is from genome assembly GCA_020698575.1 of Bostrychus sinensis. Taxonomy (NCBI): domain Eukaryota; kingdom Metazoa; phylum Chordata; class Actinopteri; order Gobiiformes; family Eleotridae; genus Bostrychus; species Bostrychus sinensis. The sequence continues at coordinate 29,878,797 of CM036245.1, read as the reverse complement.
CAAGAAAGAGCTTTTATTATAAAACTGTGTTCCATTAGCAGTAACACAGACACAATGATGGCCAATAAAAAAGAGAACAAATGCCCAAATGGACAAAATGTCCATAGTGATGCCTGAGGGTTAAGGCTATTGTTCAAGAAAATTAAGACCAATTTCATAAGCACGCAGTGTACAAAAAGGTGAGTTGAAAAAGTGGTTGTGCCATTTAATTGCAACCATTTGCAATAGTGACTGCCGCAAAGCATTAAGAAAAGATCTGCGCTTTTATAACAGGAACAGTATTGCATCTTTGAGAATTTAAATGGCTTTCTTACAATAGGCTGGTGAATGCAAAGATAAGTGACATATTTAGGAGCGGTTCAAACATATGTAAGACCTAATACTCCACACTTCAGCAAATTTAAGACTTTTAAGACCTTAAATTAAGCAGATTCAAAACGTTTTGGGACTTTTTTTGGACAGAAACCCTGGTATAAACAAACTAGTATTACTATTACTATTGATTGAGATTTTTCCCCAAAACAGCACAGCTACATTTTATGCCATTACTTTACTATAAACTCAAAACTGGACCAATTTGTCACTGCAAGATACTTAACAGATGAGATCAAAATTCAGTTTTGTGCTAACCTTAAAATTCTAACATGGAGTTAAACATTAGATCATATTATATTGCAGTTGTCTCTGTCTTGGAAAACATCAATGCTCTGGCAATATTTATGCACAGCTCTTATAGCTTCCTGTTTTTTTTTATCAATTGTGTGCTGTTTCTTCAAGGTTAGGGCTGGGAGCCACCGGGCTGAGTATTGGCCTTCGGGCACAGTTTGACTGGTCAGTAATGTGAGTCTGTCTGGTGTGTTCTGCACCATTGGGTGAAATAGCAAGAGCATTCCAACTGGTGCTATGGTACCGATTGTCTTGCTAATCAGTGCACGAGAAGTGAGGAGCTGAAGGCCACACTACTCAGTAGTCCGTCTAGGTTGCCTCTGTGTGTAGTAAGCACATTTTTTGTAAACATACTTTTACTTGAGTGAATTTTCAGGAAATAATGGCAAGTGTTTTTTGAACTTGGTGGAAAAGCATCTACATATTACAGTCAGAGGTTCACAAGTTTGATTGAAAGTTTGGGTGAAGAAATAGTACTGCTGTTTGTAGATGTAGATAGGGCTGTGCAATTAATACAATTTTAATCGTGATTACAATTTTGGCTCCCAGCGATCACAAAATCTGTATAAGCAAGAAAAAACAATTAATTAATCTGGAATCTGAATGCTCTTTACATCCATATGTAGGGACTTTACAGAGTTTCAAAGCTAAAATCAGTCTTGTCTTTGTCCAGAAGATTCTCCAGAGTCTTGTACTTGGCTCTAGGAACGAGTTAACACAAATACATTCTAAAGCTACTCTACAGGGTCTTATTTTGCCAGTACATAGATAATTGTTTTAAATAATTGTGATTTCATTTATGACCAAATTATCATGATTATGAATTTTTTCATTATTGAGCAGCCCTAGGTGTAGAAGTAGTTGATTTTGCAGAGAATAAAAAAAAATAAAAAAAATAAAAAATTAAAAACTCATTTGTGCTTATTTAGTCATAACAATACTTTGAGTGCAGAATTTGAGTACTTCCTTCAGGTAAATGTCAGTGGCATCTATACAAACATATGTAGGTGTGTTAATTACCAAAAGTAGAAACATAATTATCATAATTATCAATATATTAGTGCAAACTGTGAAAAGTGCAGCCATGGGTTATTGCTTCTAATTACTAAGCCGTATATATATTTTACTGAGCCGTAAAAGGCAGAGGTATGCATCAGTTTGATTTGCAGCAACCAAAATGAATGTCACATAATTTACAAGTGAGACAAAACTCGGGACACACATTTGCAAGTCCTTTTGCAGAAACTTCAGTCTGCTCAGAAATCTTCTTTTTTAAAAGTCAGTATGTCTTTATGTCCTATTCTAGCCATACCTACATTTTTAAATCACTCAAGAAAGAATCAGACATGGAAAAAAGTGATGTAAGTAGGTAATATGAGAATTTGAAGAACCAGTAAATGTATTATATTGTTTAATTACCCCAAAAGAGTAATCTGTTGCACTGTTCCCATTAAGGGCCACGGGTGGCTAGAGATTATTCCAGCAACCAAGCCTGAGGCAGGATACAGTCTGGACAATGGCCAGTTGGTTACAGGACAAATTTTCACAGACAGACAACCATTAAACTCTCACATTCTTTCACAAGGAGCAATTTAGAATTTAGTCTTTGGATGGTGGGAGGAAGCCTGAGATAACAAACAGTAACAAAAGGAAACAAAAGAAGGACACGCAGACCCCACTCTACCACAATGCACACCTTTAGACTTCATAAAATGTAATGGACAATGTTCTGCCTTTCCAGCATATTGGCCAATGGCTCATACATTCGGCAATGTAATAGGAACTGGTTTAATTGTCTTTGGTTTAATTGGCTTGTAAACATGACACCAAAAGTGCCTCTGACTATATCTGCATACACAGGATAACAGCACAAACAAGACAACAGAAACTATAAAACGTTACTAGTGCATAAAAAGTGGGTAGGTATCCTAATTGCGATGTTGAGGTTATGAGGTGGAGATCATTTTAGGACAGCAATAACAAGAGGTCACTGGCCTGTGTACTCTTTGTGCCTGCACAAAACTCATAGAATTTTGAATGCCTCATGCTTTTCTGACTTGTATGTAGCAACCATGATTCTTATTTTGTTTTCATTTGGAAATGTTTGTTTACTACCTAGACATGACAGTTGAGCCGTAACCAGCTAAACTTCAAATAGTGCAGGTTTGCTTAGGAAGCTCCTTCTCCTTATCACTGACCCAAAAGTATGTCATTGTCAGCCATGATAAGGACTGTCCGAATTCCTCTGATCACTAAGGACGGTTAGAAAATGAGCTTTACTGCTTCCTTACATAGCTCCTTTAGCATAGGAAGCTCAACATGTTCCTTAACAAGCAGAGAGGAAGAAGGGGGTATCCTCAAAAATCCATCAAATATTTCCGAACCTGCCTGACTGAAAACTGATCTTCATGTGATGATTTTGGAATGGGTTAGAAATTTCACTGCCTCAGACTTCATTCCATAAAATGATCTGCATAAACCCCACTTTATAAAAGCAAACACTCCAGAGCCACCACAATGTTTGACTTTTCTAAATGATTATAGCGCAATGCTATGAAATATAGGCTTTGCGCACATTTGTTTATATTTTGGAGAAACCAAACTTAAAGCCATGTGGATGGATATTTGACCATAGCATTTTTTTGGACAGAGGGACTGGAGATATGCTGCTGTTAATGAATAGAGATTATTTAATACAGACTGTTGTTCTGTGTGTGTGGACTTACAGCAGTGTCCATTGTGGTTCATGTTTAAACCTTTCAGTGATGATTCTAGAGCCTGACGTGTTTTGCGCAGAGCTCTTTATTCAACATAACAGTAGTTTAACTTAGTCATCCAGGTTATTACCGTACATTTTCATGTTAAAAAGCTCATTATAATTTGCACTGCAGTGGAGGAAAAGGTGGGCTTTTTGTAGTTCATTTTCTGGGTGTTGTAGTTTTTATTAAATAGCTGTAGGTCCAAGTAACATCTGTTGTTTCTGCTGCTGGGTTAGGATGGCCTGATCCTCCAAACACAGCTGAAGGACAAGGAACCTCCTATGTTCCTATGGTTGACCTCCTGATGTAGCTCTCAAAGGATAAGGAACAATATTTTTCATACTATTCAGAATCAGCCATCATCTGTCCCTAAAGCAGTCAACTCTGTCATCCCAGGATCAGTTACATGCTATGTATCCTATATAACCTGATGGAAAACCTCACAGTCTTTATTCAGACGTTCAGAAGCTGCACCGCCATCTTTGCCGTGTCAGTTAAACCTGACTGAACACAACTGCCCAATGACCTCAGATTTCCCTGCTTTTCTGTTTTCTTACCATCACAAATCCAGATAATCATGAAGGGTTGCATCAGGGAGGCATCTGGCACAAAAAAAAAAAAAAAAAAAGCCAAATGAAACATGTGAATCACTGCATGCTACTGCAATTATCAGTTTGACACATTCTTGTTTGTGGTGAGGCATGGATGTTGGGAGCAAGGAGAGAGATGCAGCTTTACGATGAGAATGCACTGCATAGAGCCGAGTGAATGTATGCGCCTCCCATGAAGAGACATAGTGCGGGGTTAATAAGAGAGCAAGTGGGTTCTCTGAGGTGATGTGTGTCTCTGCTTTAAGCCAGAACGGAGCAGCAGCAGAGAGGCAAAGAGAGAGCTGATAATGATATCTGGCGTTAGGTCAGGGGGAGTGAGTAGGAGGCAGACCCTAACCCCTGAATGTCTATTTGGAGGAACAAGTGCAGCTTGCGGTCAATTAACCTTGAAGACTATTACTGTGCGGCCGCTATAGACATGTACACACACACACATACACGCACGCACACACAGAAGACAGAGAAGAGAGAAGTGGAGGAAGGAAACTGAACCCCAGGAAGTAGGAAGAGAGTAATTTACTGATGACAGGCGTAACCCTGTCGCCCCACTGCTGTCATTGTTTAACTGCAGCCGGCGGGGAAACACAAGCTCTCACACTCACATGCTCTTTTTGTGCTTACAGGGATGGTAAATGATTGTTTAACTGTAGAAAGGGTTTGGCCTCAAACATTTAGTGGCAATACAAAGAAGGAGGCGGTAGTAAAATCATTTTGCTTTCCAAATAACGTCATTGCACTGGGGCTGCTGTTCAAGGTAGACAAGGAGTGGTCTGGGACAGTGGTACTCAACTGGTCTGAATGTGGCTGTAAAAATAAAATAAAATAAATAAAAATGAAGACAGTACTGATGCTCATCAATAAGTTAGAATTTTGTGAAGAATTCAGCGTATTTCAGTTAACTCAAAGTGAAATGTATAGACATTATTATGTAGATTCAGTACATAAAAAAACAAAATATTTCAAGAATATACTGTATTTCATTTAGTTGTAATGATTGTATTGCAATTAAATGCATTTTATTTTATTTAACTGCTCCATGCAGGGTCGTCACAGTGAAACAATCACTCAGGGACTTGGCAGGTTTTTACCACAGATGCCCCTCCTATCGCTACCCGACTGGAGTAGGCAATGGTGGGTGAAGTGTCTCCTTACAGCAAAATCACTTTAAATCTTTCATATATAATTTAGTCACAACAACCTTTACTATAAAGTGTAGATCATGTAAAAATACTGCATTAATTTTGCCTTTGCCTGTCCCTGCTGTGAAACTGTTTCTCATAAAGGCTGCATATATTCTGTATACGTGCGTAGAGCTTTTTAAATGCCAACCCCTCAGCCGTCTGATTTATGAGCTGGATGTTTAACCCTTGCTGGTGTGTGCAGTCTTACAGTCAGTGTGTGTAATATACTGCATGCAGAGTGACCTTGAATGGCCGTAGTATCCTTGTGCAGCACTGGTGGCCTGTGTCTACTTCACCCTTTGCTCAATGTCGGGCCAGACACTGGTATTTTTCAGATAGCAAAACAACAATTTATAATTTATTTTCTTAGTATTCACTGTGTAGAAGAAACGCATACAATTCTGCAAATATGGACCCATTTCTATGTTCACTGTGTTTCATGCCAACATAGAGGCTAATTGTAATATAAGATCTGTGACTTATTTATTTTAATTTTATTATTATTTATTATTATTTTATTTTGGTCTTTTTTTGTTTTTTGTTTGTTTTACAAGTTTTTATTATTTTAATAAAAACTAGTACAATTAGGTATTATTTTTTGTTTTTTGCAATGTTATTCTATGTGCAGCACTTGCTATATAAATACATTTGATTGGATTTAATATATATTTTTTTAATATCCAAGAAAGATTATAACCATGTAATTTTCTTGCTCTCTTTTAAAATTTACTAATACTTAAGGCAGCCTTTCCATTTGGGGCAATGGTGGCGCAGTGGGCCAAGCATTCGGCCCAGCAACCAGAGGGTAGCCAATTCAAATCTCATCTGAAGCACATACTGTCGTTGTGTCCCTGGGCAAGACACTTCACCCACCTTGCCCATGTATGAATGTGTCAGCGTGGTCGGAGGGGCCGTAGGCACAGATTGGCAGCCACGCTTCTGTGTTCAGAGTGTTGTCTGTCCCAGGGCAACTGTGGCTTCAGAAGTAGCTTACTACCACCAAGTGTGTCTGAGGAGTGAATGAATAATGCAGTATAAAGTGCTTTGGGTATCTTTATTCTTATTCCCAAAGGCAAGAATGTTGCGGCCCCTTAAATTTAAAAAAAATTTCACGCGGTCCCCCAACAATAAAGCTTTACTATATTCAAAAGACTATAACATGTTTTTCTCCATAGATTTCTATTTAAAAAAAAAAAAAAAAAGTTACAGAAACACTGACTGTTGGCTAAAAGTAATATTTTTAAAGAAGTATATGACTGTAGTTCATTTCAAACTAAATTTCTTTTAATGTACTTAATATAGATATCAGCAACAAATCTACATTATCCAAAGTTGACAGTTTTTCCCTCCAAATCGACAGTTCCTGAGTTTCCTCCTCCCCTCAGGTCAAGAGTCTGGGTGTCATCCTCAATACCTCATTATCCTTTCAGTCCCACATCAATAACATCACCCAGTTTGCATACTTTGCAATCGCCTGCACCCCTCCCTCATCGCCCATACTGCTGCTATCCTGGTCCACAGTATTGTCACCTCCCATCTTGATTACTGCAACTCTCTTCCTTTTTGCCCACAAATCCCTACATAAACTTCAACTCGTTTAAAATTCATCAGCTCGCATTATCACCAGAACTTTCTTCTTTCACCACATCACCCCTGTCCTACTGCAACTCCACTGACTCCTGATTAATCCTCCAGTATACATTTAAGGTCACTCATAACCTCGCCCTGCCTTACCTGTTAGATCTCCTCCACATCGCCACCTCCTCTTGCTCCCTTAGGTCTTCCTCCACCTCCCGCCTCCCTCAGCACCAGAGGGAGCAGAGCTTTCAGCCGCTCCACTGGACATCCGTAATATTCTCCTCCGGTTCACATCCAGACTCAAAACCCACCTGTTCAGGATAGCATAGTCTTTGTATTTGTCAGTGTTCCATTCTGTATTGTCTGCTGTTTTATCTGTAGTTTGTATTTTATCTTATTAAGTGTACATGATTATCCAGAAAGGCGCTAATAAATTAAATTAATGGGGAGACAGTGGTGCAGTACATTAAACATTCACCCACCAACAGAAGGGTCAGCGGTTCAGGGTCACTCACCTCACTCAAAGCGCATACTGTTGTTGTGTCCCTGGGCAAGACACTTCACCCACATTGCCCACTCCAGACCCAGTATGTGGCTGGTTGCAACAGGAAGGGCATCTGGAGTAAAAAACAGTCCAAATCACACCCCTAACAAAAAAGGAGGCAGCTCTTTGATTTGTTATGACATACCAAGGGCCAAAGTTCTAACTACTGTATATAAAAGTATAGAGCTGTGTTAAACAAACATAGCGTTACTTGTCATAGACATTCCAGTTAGATGGCAGTTGTAAAACGATCCCCTTTATTTGCAAGCTGTCACAACAAAGTCCCACCATGAGGTCTGGGTAAATTTGTCTTACAAGCACATAATTATCTATCATTTAGGTTTTACAACCCTTAACACAAGTCCCGAAGACACCCCAAGCCAAGCCCCGTTCATTGCTCTTGGGAACCTTGTTAGCATACAGTGGTAAATGCGTTTACACATAGGCTACTATTGGGTAGGGGTTATAAGGCCAAACCTTTGATAAACCAGACAAGTAACAGTTGTTTATGGGGAGCAATATAACAAATAACCATCCAGGGCTCAGGTGCACCTCTGGCCCTCAGCTGACCCCAAAGTATTTTTAATCAACACAAAGAAAAAAAAAAGATAAAATGAGAAAAAAATCTAGGCGGTCCAAGTTTATGAACAACTGGTCAAAAAGTCAGTGAGGAAATAAATCAACACACCAAAAGCTCATTCTTTTTGAATTTTCTGAAACAGGTTAAGGTTAAGGAGAAATTCTATTGTTTCACAAATCAAAGGTGTTTTGATGTAGGAAGAACCATAAGAAGTAGTTAGTTTATAATCTAGGCCAGTAGTTCTTAACTGATCTCTTGTGGGGCCTGACATGGGATTAGTACTACCCCAGGACGTTTGGTGATTCAAAAGTTAGTGCCTTTTTGTAGGACATCCACAGGTGACAAGCACAGTTTGGTTTACTTATTTGCATTCTCTCTATTAACAAAATTGCATAGATGGTCAGATGAAAGATATTCATGAGCTGCTGTGACTGAGTGCACCACTATAGACTAACCTGACCTGTTTTTGTAGTGGGGAAAACCAGAAAACCCAGAGGAAACCTATGCAAACATGGGGAAATCAAGATGTAAAGTAAATAAAGTAATACAAGCTCTTTTGCAATCAAAAATACATGTATGATAACATCATTTTATGCTCACATTTGACTAGACTTAACACACAACAAATAAATTACCTCTAGTTATAGGCTATTTACCCTTTGCCATCTTGTCAACAACTTGGTGTCACCTCTCAGTCATCACTTGTTACTGTAACAAGGGTCAGTCTACTGCAAATTTTCCACGCCCGTCAAAATGAATGCCTGTCCCAGTAAAGGCAAACCCAAGTGAACATCGACCAACGCACTTTTGGGATCATGACCCATCACTGAAGACACGCATGTCATATTTAATATAGAAAGAGGAGAAAGGGAGCAAGATTGTGTGCTTGGGTTGGGTGATATCATCTTCAATTTGGCTGCAAGAAGTTTACTCATTGGGTATACACAGCAGAATAAAGTACACACTGGAGTTCAAGACAAGGGTTCAGATGAGGTGAGGCAGTTATAGACACAACACCTAAACACATCAGAAGTGTCTTGTTTTTGACAGAGTGAAAATATAATGTAAAGACCTGGAAGAACCATATGTCAAAAATGTCTGTTTACTCATTTTCAATCATTTTCAGTGCCTTATTTTGAAGGAGAATCCACTGGCATTTGAATGGGCCTTTAGCACATGTAAACAGCCTATACTAATCAATAACATTATGGTAATGTTGACAAAGCTGCTTGCTCATTTGTTTAAACACATTATGTCCAGAGATGTTTTGCCAAGGAAAGCACTGTCAGAACTCTTGCTGGATGGGTTGAACCATAGGAGGATATTTGATGTGTTTTGACATGTTTACACATAGATATATAGTTATTCTATCATTGCAGTGGGTAGTGAGACGGAATGTGATTTAAGGTCACTGCTACACAATCCAACTCTCCCATGGCAGTGTTTTTTTTTTTTTTTTCTGCAGAAACTATCCGTGCATGGACAAGGCCTTAGAGCAAGTGTTTACACATACATTTGTTAAAGACAGATTTCCTGCTTGTTTAACAGAAATACTGAAGCAAAATTGCATCTTTTCCCTTAAAGACCATCACAGCAAATCTATCCGCCTACTACCATGCAGTAATTGGCCTCAGTTTTATGCTAGATGCCCTTCCTGATGCAATCGTCATTTATCCAGGCTTAGGAATGGTTCAGAGTACGCTGGCTTGTGACCTTCTCTGGTTGGATTTAATTGCCTGTATGAATGTGTTAGTGTGATTGTGTGTTTGGTGGTGGTTTGGAATGGCAGAGTGTTGCAGCCTTTTGAACATGGTCAAAGAAACAAGCACTTCAACTCTTTAAACTTGAATGATGCCATTTTACTACAAAATGAAAAATAGCTGTGAGGAATCTGTGGAAACACAGCTGTACACAGTTTTTTTGGATAAATGAATGAGAGCAGACTGGATGTAGAGGGCTTGTTGATTGGTCAGTGCTTCCTGGAGTGGGCAGGGGCTTGTGTGAGAGACAGAAGCGTTTTGAGCCCACTGAAAGGCCGTGCCAGAGAATAGAGGATTACTTAAACTTGCGTGAATGAACCAAAATACATCTCCAGGTATGTTTTGGATGAGTGAACAACATGTAATATGTAACAACATATAATATGGTAGAATACAACTATATTACTTGCCAACATTGAACTAACAAATAAAATGAAACAGAGAGTGTTGAATTCACCTTAGCATCTGTCTAGTTACACAGAGAAACAACCCAAAAAGCATAGAGATAGAATAGAGAAAAGGGTAACAGAGAAAAATTTTGCAAACAAATGTGGTCAAAATAATTCTGATCGGTGCAGTTTTGCTAGCATTGCATGGATAAATTTCAGGTCATATACCTTTAAATCTGAATGTATAGTTAGATATAAATTTCTTGGTAAACTTGTAACTTCTGCTGCAGCTGCTATTCCATTTTTTATTTTTTTGTCCTTCACTTTCTAAATCACTTCTGCGTCTTCCTCTTTGCTGTTTACTATCTACTGAGGCCGTACTGAATTCTCACAGACTAGGGGGAGAGTCCGTGATGTAAATTACAGCTGTGTAATGAGGTTGTATATATTCATCCGATCTGGGCGCTCGTTCTGGAAAAGGGAAAGGTGGGTAAAGTTTGTTGGTATCCTTCAGGTATGCCTCTGCTGTTGATTAATGGCAATGATGCCAGCAACATTTGCATTTAGCATTTACAAAGTTCAAGCTTGGAGCTGGGAAAAAATGATCTATATCTAATCCTCACTTGATCAGGTTCACTTTACTGCAAGTTTAAGGATGACTCTCAATGTTCAGTAATCATCTGCAATGCTGGTGAATGCTGTTGTCAGTCAAAAGCTTCAGCCAGTTCCGCCAATTATTCTTAATCATCCAACGTCATGGAACGCCCACTGCTTCAATGACTCCTGCTGATGCTCAGAGTCCTGGGAAGTAATGTTTTTGGCACATTTATCCAATCACCATCTTGCTTCCTTGAAAGGGGAAAAAATGCTCAGAGTTGTCCCATAGAGGCCCATTGAAGCTTGCCATCAGTTGGGATTTACAGTGTCTGTGCTGCTAGAAAGAAAAGGGGAGATCACATTGGAGAATTGGACTAAACGGCTGATTAATGAGCAGCACAGTGTATTCCTGAAATTAAACACATTCTAGTGCACTTTAAAGTAATTCAATTTTGACATTTATTTATTTACTGTGCATATTTGGCCATTTATTTTATGGGACTTTAGGGGAAGATCAGCTTTCCTCGTAGTCAATGAGCAGTCGCCACTGGTGTGTAATCTCTGCAATTACTGACAGGATAAATGGAAGAAATATGAATTGATTCTTACAGATTGCTTTTGACTGCCAAGAATGGGGCATTAAATGAGACTGCAGTGACGCTACTAAACTATAAGCCATAGTGAAGTATGTCAGAGTCTACATTAAGATCGGGGTTTTTTAAATTGAATTTATCATTCTGGTGTGGTCTGAGTTTAGACCAGTTTTTCCAGAGTTTCTTGTTTGTTTTAGGCTTAGACTTAGACTTAGACAGACTTTATTGATGCAAGGGAAGTTGCTTGGTCACAGTAGCTCAGTTATTCAGTTATCAGTGTCCTGTACTCAGCCTCCTGTCCATCTCTAATACACCTGACCACTGTAGAGTCATCAGAGAACTTCTGCAGGTGGTCTCTCTCTCATGTGGTTGTAGTGTCTCTTTCTCTATCACAAGGTGTGACCTTTTTTGGTGGATGTGGTCTCTGGGCAGGCGCAGCTCCAATGCCCTATCAAGACCATTATAATGACTCCAAGCTCTCCAACACACATTGCCAGATTGTTCCTATCTCCGATCTATGCAGAGTACAATACTTTCACCAACTTACTTGTTAAACCTTTGAAGTGTTTTTGCTTTTGCAACAAATAAGGTTAATTGACATCAGGCCTGTTTAAGTGTTTATAAAAGGAATATTTTAGACTGGTTTCTCAGAAATAAAGATTGGCAGAGATTCACCCATCTGCAAAAAAACTGTCTAAAATTGTGGAACCCTAGCTTTTCATAAAATGTTTTCCTTTTTGCAGTGTCTTAACCTTCAGGGCCATCATAACATAAATGACTATAAGGGTCGTAAGAGAGTCAGAGCACTTTAAACAGCCCTAGAAATACACAGTCTATAAGGCAGTGATGTTGCTTAGCAGTCTGTGTCACATACTCAGGCTTAAAGTCTCCAATTTTGCTCCCAGATCCCATCATGTGCATCTCGCCGTTCCACGCTGCCAACAGAATCACAATGCACTCTATCAGCCAACGTCAAAAAGAGCTCCCAGTAAGTGACATGTATGGCTATTTATACAGTATAATGCACACAATAATGCACACATGCTTCAAGATGGGTGTAAATGCTTTCGGCAATATATCACCCTGACTTTTGCCCCTCTGTCTGTCAATTAATTTGTTTATACTGCATGCATTTGTGTGTTTTTTTGACCTTCATTGAGTGTATTTGCTCAGTGGAAACAATAAATCTTGCATGTAGTTGTAGTATGATGTTGAAGCTGCTCCCTTAGAAACGGTGCCATGTTCATCTGTCACACTTGACAAACGTCCAGTAGGGGACATCTGTGGTGGTTAAATAAAGCATTTCAAATAAAACAGTGTGTGTCATGTGGGCAACGCTACAAAGAAAAACAAGTAGGGGACAAGATCGTGATGTCTGTTTATTAAAAATGGCTGTGTGGAACTATGCAATGGGTTTTATAGAGTTCAGATTCCACCAGTCATGGTCTACAGTTTGAAACATCTGGTTTGGATCTGAAAGTGCTGGCTTTTTGTTAATTATTTTGTATGAATCGGTAAACACATACATATTTCAAACTGCAATGGGCCATTAAATGCAGTGCAAATGTGGTGTGATCCATGTTTATATACCAGTAATGTGTGCAAAATTTTAGGTGGTATATTTTTGTTGTTGTTGAAAAGTGCGTCAGGCAAACATGGTCAAATCAGGCTTTTATCATCTCAGGCTTTTATCTAAAATGAAATCATTTTTATAGCTTAAGCTGTTTGAACAAGTTGTGCATGCTTTTATTTCATCTCGTTTTGACTACTGTAATAAACTTTACTCCTGTATTAACCATAATGTAGTTGCTCGCTTACAGCTGGCCCAAAATTCTGTGGCCCATCTTTTAGCTGGAAGCAAAAAGCGCGAGCACATTATCCCCGTTTTGGCATATTTGCACTGGCTTCCTGTTCATTTTAGTATTGATTTTAAGATTTTAGTGTTTGTTTTTAAGGCCTTGAAAGGACTGGCCCCACAGTATACATTACGGACCTCATCCAAATTTGCACTCCAGTGCGTTCACTGAGGTCTGAGGGCCAGCTCCAGCTTGTGGTCTCTAAGACCAGACTTAAAATCAGGGAGGATAGGGCATTCTCTGTGATCGGCCCCAGACTATGGAACGCTGTGCCCCTCTCATGTCAGAGTGGCCCCCACAGTGGAATGGTTTAAGTCTCGTCTTAAGGCCCACTTTTATTCTCTCGTGTTTAACTCGACATGAGTTGGGTGGTCCTGTGTCTTTTATTGTCTTTGTTTTTATTTATCTTATAGTTTGCTTATTTTTAATTATTTACTATCATTTCAATGTGTTATTCTTATTTGATTTTACTAGTTTTTATGGTTTAACTGGGAGCTAGTGAAGTTAAATGGAGTATTCATTTATTGTTTTTATAATTCTGTGCAACACTTTGGAAACTGTCTTTGTAAAATGCACTATATAAATAAAGTGGATTGGATTGGATTTTGAAGCAAAACTTGTGGATTCTGCAAAACAAGAAAGTTCCGAGTTTTTTTTCTTAAGCAACACAATTAAGTTGTACTTAATTTTAATAAAACATAAAAAAATGTCATTTTTTACAAGATATTTTTCAGGAAATACCAAACTAGCAATACAACACATTTTATATTTTTATTATTATTGATATTATTGCCAAATGTCACAATATATCAATATTTCAATATTTCTCTACACCCTTAACTGTATTTCAGTGTTAAATATTTTTACCTTGCACCATCATAACAACCATGATAACAATTAAATGTCTGAATGTATGGAGTTTAATATGGAGTGAGGGTGTGACACAAAAACAGCACACAAAATGCTTCTACTCATTTAGCTCATTTAGGGACTATAAAGATTTTTTTTTTATTATTATATACTTTGTTTCCACGACTCAGGCAATAATCTTTTAGTATTATTTGATTATTGTTTGGATACCCTTTCCTTGCACAGAGACAAAATATGTTGACTTTCTGTTAGGAATGTAACCTACACTGGATGTGGATGAAGGCTACGTAAAATGGGGACAGATCATTTGCCCAAACTTTGAACGCTATGGGTTTACAGAGGGAAAAAATGAAAAAAAATCCACAGTTCTAAGACAAACCACTGTATAAAAACTGTATACATGAGAATAACTTGAAAAGGTTTGAGATAAAATGACTAGCAATTAGATAATTCTTTACTCATCTTGTTCTTTTCACACCTTTTTATTTCATAATCATTTCTAACAAGAATGGCTGTTGCCTCTTGCCTGTCTGTGTTCTTCAATGTAAACAACACCTCTGACATAGACTGTGAATTATAGAATACCAGCTGTTCAAACTGTACAATGTTTCTCAAAGTGTCTGAGTAAACATATGGAGTGGGAACTGCAGAAGTCTTTTGTTCCTTGGAGTCCTTGTAAATGTTATTAGTGCAAAGAAATGTACATAACAAATACTGCTTTAAAGATGAGGCATTCAGTATGAGCTGACCAGCGACCATTCATTTACAATGCATGCTGGCACACAGAGACGAAAAAACATCAAAAGGGACGCAAATCAAGCAACTCCAGTGTAGTTTAAAGTTGAACTGAAGTCAACTTTATGCAAATACGAGCGATATCAACAAAGCAACTTCCGAGGAATTGTTTGAGGCAACAAAACTCACATTGTAAAGAAAAGGATGTAAAATATGGTTGTGTTCTTGTGATGTAATAACATTCTAAAGATTCTAGAATGTGATGAAGGGCAGGAGCCAGTATTACTTTATTGGTTAGATGGTATTTTTAAAAGAAATATCCAGAAGGAGAATTCACGAATGTCGAGCCTGATCATTTATATTAGTGATATATAAGGTCCATTATTCTCCTATATTTATCCAACCACAATGAAAAATCTGAATATTAACAATAGAATTTGAGCCTGCCCCCAGCTCAATTAAACACTTCAGGCCTATAGAATGTTGAGATGGAGGCAGGTAGAATTTCTATTGTGGAGTTCGCTGTTAAAGATTGAAAATGCTGATGTAATATCTCTAATAACTAGGCCTAACAAACATAAAACAAAAACTGGCACAAAATGTAACATCTTCTCTGTAGTGTCAAAAAGTGGTGACATAGTTCAGTCACACAGGACAGATTGTTGACAGTAGACAGGGCATTAAGCCACAAGACTAATATAGTCAGTTTGTGGAACCAGTCCCTAACAAAAAATTATCAGGTTTAATGTTGAAGTGAATTTTGTGAATTTTTTATTCAGTTAATTTAAAAACATAGCAAAACATGGCAACCTGTTTTGAAGGTGTGTATGTGCAACTGAACTCTGGTCTGACTGAAAACTGAAATCTCAGAATGCTTTCTTTGAACCCTGGTGCAGCTGGAGATGAGCAGATATGACTTATCTACACTAAACACTTGATTATTTACAAGTCTGTTTTATGATAATATCAGTGTATGCAGGGCTGTACACAGGACTTCAGAAATACTGACATCCATCGTGTTGAAGGTCAGTTTAGTCCATGTTTAGACTTGCTTTATTCTATATTTAGACCTGGTTTAGTTATGTCTTAGAGCTGGTTTGTTCCTTGTTTAGACTTGGTTTAGACCTTGTTTAGGCTATGTTTAGTCCTGGTTTAGTCTTGGTTTAGTTCTGGTTTTTGTTTAGTCCTGGTTTATCAAATCAAATCAAATCAAAGTTTATTTCTATACCACTTTACAACAACACAAGGAAGACCAAAGTGCTTTACATAAAAAACATAATAAAATTACAAATGTTTAATCAAAACTATAACTATAGTATATATAACTAAACTTTAGACCTTGTTTAGTCTTTGTTTAGTCCAGGTTTAGTCCTTATTTAGACCTGGTTTAGTTCTGGTTTAGTCCTTGTTTAGACCTGGTTTAGTTTTGGTTTTGTCCTGTCTATTTCATTTATAAGTCCTAGTTTAGAGTATTTTTTCTGGTTTAATCCTGGTTTTGTCCTGGTTGAGACTTGATTTAGATCTGGTTTAGTCTAGTAATAGAAAAATACCAATATAGTGTGTACAGCCATGAGTGGAATGGAACTGAATGAGCAGATTTTTGGCCAATACATATAAAAGATTTCATGTCTTTAGTAAGTCACTGTGTCCTTAACTGCTATTGAGTACTTAAGTCAGCTTTTATAAGAAACTGAGGCACTGCTCTACATGCTACACTGCTGCTTTTGGAATAGGCAAACTGCAATGGCCAAAATTAAGAAATAAGTTAACTTTATTAAATCCAACATAATACAACTTCCTCTGACGTGCATTAAGCGACTGACTCAGAGTCCACGAGTTTGCGCTGAATACTGAAGCAGACAGATTATTAAAATGATTTTGTCACACCTCTGTCTTCAGCGAGTCATCCCGCTCTCAGTCTCCACTTTTTCCTCCGTAGCTCATTAAACGTCTGAAGGATACAGCCTGCAATAAGCCGTATTTCAAGTGTTCGTGAGCGTCTACTCGGAGAGCTCTTCACCTCTGGGATCCGTCTCCACATGTCACTCTCGAGCAGGCCTGTTGATTCTCTTCTATCTGCGATGAGTTTGGCACCACCATAAGGGTATCGCACTCAGGAGTAGGGTTATTAGAGCTTGTTAACAAACATATGCTCATGCCTCATGCTCACATACAGAGATCAGTCAAATTAATGTCTTGTAATGAATTTTGCAATAAGGCAGTCAGTGGACATTTAAGCTTCATTTCTGATATTGGCATGTGTTTATCTGTTGGCAACCACTAACAAACCCAACAAGATAGATTGATTCCAGAGAAAGTATGCATTTTTTTTTATTTGAGGAAATGTTTAAAAGGGCTATATTATGCTTATATTCATATTTTTAAACCAATCTTGGTCGCCACTAGAACAGCATTGCAGAAATACTTAAGTATGTATTTCAAATGAGTGCAGTCAAGAATTTGGGTAAAATGTCAACTACATTCATGTCACAAATGTGCAGCTCCAAAAGTATGAATAAAACACATTTTACATCATTTAAGTGAGGAAATGTAAACCATATAAACCCATAATAGATAAGATTGTTCTACAGCAAAAATGAGTCATACATATTACAAATAAGGCTGGTTATTTTGATCATATTAATCAATTATTTTTAAATTGGTTTTTAATAGAATCATGCAAATAATGTTCAAAGCAAAAGCTAAATCACTTCCAGAGTGTGTCCAGAGGTTTTTTTTAGTTCCTGAAAGCAAATGTGAGTAGTGTTATGTATTAAATAATTATCTTTAGGCTGTAAGTCAGTTGTCTTTTGGTTTTAAGACAATTTCTCTGCAGAAGTTACTTTTGCTTGTTTAGAAATGTAGTGGAGTAAAGCAAAACAGAACTCAGTTATTTTGATGAGAGAAAAACATTATAACAAGGTAGAAAGCTCAGAAAAGTTGATTTTGCTTAATATAGCTCCTTTAACACGCCTTCCTCCTTGCCTTTTTCAGCCAACGGTAGCTCAATTCCCATCAGCCCTTTGTGGGAGAACAGCATCATTGATGGCAGTTGTTAACCCAATTGATCTGATGGAGGTGGAGGTCATGTTAGTGATTTGTATGTTTAATTAGGTTTTACATCAGATGCCCTTTCTGATGATGTATTCATTTATTTACTGTTATTTTATTTATGAGTATATACAGAATGTAGCAGGGCCAGATCTAGAGAAAAAATCATGGGGTGGCAAGGAGGATAATGCATAATTTAAAGTGATGGCAATCGGTTTATTACATTATATCTACTGCTAACTTTGGAACAAAATAGGATGATTGAAAAAGCACTATTTTGTTGCTTATAAAACAGAGCATAGGACAGGTTACAGTCATTTTATAAACTGAATTTTCAACAGTCTTTGTCCAAATACAGCTGAATGCAGTGACTGACATGTTCAGCAAAACGCCTCACAAACATGTCCAGAGCTAAAGATTTAGTACATTTGTATTCACAAGACAAACTTCATAGATTGCTCTCAGTCATAATGGTGCATAAATAATAGGCCACTTAATTAGTCTCAATGGTAATGCAACTACTATTTTGCTATCTAGGACAAGGTCATACAATACATCCTGATGTATGTCCAGAAACTGCATAAATTCAACCATGGCAGCAGGTGCTTCATTGTTTGCTCTTAGTCATTGAAGCACTTTTCTTGTATGAAGTTTATCTATAAATACTTTAATTTGTATTTTCATGTATGCTGTCTCCAGGTGGGGTGGCATCCGGGGTGCCATCTTTTGCCACCCCTCTAGATCTGCCCTGGTATGTAGGTTTTCATCAACTCCAAACAATATTTAACACTATTAATAAAATAGATGCTTACAATATTTCACTGTGTGTACAGAATTGTTATACTATTTAAGTTTTATTTTGAAATGAACTGATATACCATTCTATGATATTCTAATATGTTGAGATGCACCTGTATAGTTGTGTCTTTCTGTGTGTAGCCTATTCAGATGCTACAAGTGTTTGTAATGTGTCCTGAAGTAACTTGTCAGTGATTTCCAGCTCTCTGACATGTTCTCCTGAGCAGCACCAGCAGACAATTACTGCCAGGTGAGAATCTGACACTTCTCACAAATCACTTTGCTCACAGATTGCTTCTCTATATTCAGATTGAGATTGTCTCTGGAAAGAGAAAGACAACACAGCTGCACAAAAAAAAAAAAAAAAAAAAAAAATGCAACTTGTTTATTACATGCAAAGCCACACACAATACATTCAGTACAACCAAGTACTGTACATGGCCCATGCATCATATCTCATTTACAATTCAGTTTTATGACGGATCTTACCGTTCATTTAAACATACACTGGAAACATGTTACTGTAAGCCCATTAAACAAAGAAAACAATGATATTTTGGCACACAATTTTACCAGGAGCATTGGTTTCTTAGAGTCTGTTTTACACAACAAAATTTCTGTGGCAGATTAGCTTTTTATTTACACAAGGCCCATGTTCTCACCTCACAAAAATGCTAATTTTGAATCAGCGTATTTGTGTAAATGACCTGATAGATTGATATGTTCTTAGTAATTTACAAGAGAATGGTTGGGGTGGTGGAAGAGACCCAGGACTTTGATTCGGAGGTTGGTTTAGGCCAGCCTTTCCTAAAGTCAGGAACATTGCGGCCCCCTTAAAAAGACAGACAATCAAGTGCGGACCCCCAATAATGAAACTTCCCTATATTCAAAAGTCAATACTTCATTATAATTCATTTTAAACTCATTTATTTTTGTATACTTAATGATGACAACCTCTGGTGGCCTCCTGCAGTACCTTTGCGACCCACCAGGGGGCCCTGGACCACACTTTGGGAAGCACTGGTTTAGGCAGTTCAGGTCTTCTTAGCTCAGCACAATTGCACCAAACTATGACCACAACAACGACTAATACTACTGCCACAACCACTACTACTATGGCAACGACTACCACTACTGCTATGACAACTACAATGGTTACTACTGCTACTACTCTAATGAGTACTGCTACTCCGATGACAACAACAAGGGCAACTACTAATGCATCTGTCTTATATACCTCTTAGACACTCATGGTTGGTGAAGTGTCTTACCCAAGGACACAATGGCAGTATGCAATACTGATGGCAGTGATTGATCCAGCAACCTTCCAGTGAGTGGGCAAACAGCTCCACCTACTGAGCTACTGCCATCTCCAAGAATGAGCCCAAAGGCCAACACAAGGGTCTGAAATAGTTAACTTTGCCAAACTTAGGATTCAGACAACAAGATCAGACGACTGCAATCTTCTTGTAACTTTTATTTTGTCCAATTCTGAAACATAGCGAGGCAACATACAATCAAAATCACACTTTAAAAAGGATGATCAAAGCGTGAGACCTGTGCAAGAGATTTCACACAGAGCTCAACCAAAGTAAAGTAATGCTAACCCCATTATTATCACCCCATGTGATTCCAATGGAAAAGCACTTTGCCTGTAGACTTTAACTTTCTACACATTCTTGCTAATAGCACTCATTAGCTTTCTCCCATTTTTGATAATTTTTAGATAGCTATAGATTCAGATTTTAACCTCACATAAAATCATAGATGGATGGAAAGTTCTGCTCTTCTACACATCATTTTTTGATAAATCATGATTTTTTTTTATTTTTATACTTTCAACCTTGACTCAAACCAAACCTATTCCACCCAATTCCATCATCTACTTGTCTCTCAAATGGCGTCTCGTGTGGAGCCCGTTGTTTCATCCATTGACATGCGGCCCCCGACTTCCCCCGGGGCCTCGCTGGGTTCAGGTAGAAATTGAAAGCTCCAGCTATAGGGGACCCATAGCTTTCAATGTTTAATATTTTAACTTTTAATCCAAAGTGCTGCCATGTGCTCCCGCTTCTCTGTCTCTCTCTTTCAATCCCTTTTATCTGGGAGTCTGACCACTCTTGACTTGTGTGTGCGTTTGCTGACTTTGTGTTGGCAAACGACAATGACAGTGCTACTATGCCTTCTACAAACACAACTCTGAGCCACACTGGAAAAGTCTTTTTCAAAACCTCTTCTTGCATGGATGGATTTGAATCTGTTTTTGTAGCACAAGGCAAGCACAGGCGAAACACTTCTGGACTTGTATTCCAGAATAATTTTGAATTCTAAAACCGTGCATAACAAGGTGAATTCTTTATTATGATTAAAATTAGATTGGATTGGATTTTTTAATTCACCCCAGTAACACACTAATGGCGGTGAGCTCTAACTGTAGCCACAGCTGCCCTGCGGTAGACTTATGGAGATGGCTAGACGACCAGCTAACATGCCAATCACACTAACTCATTCATACACCAGTGCCACAGACACTGGAGACAAGATGGATGGAGTGTTTTGCCCAATGACACAATTAAGATTTAAGGAATCTTTATTATCCTCAGAGGGGCAATTTGATTTGCAGCCAACAGTGAACATACAGTATAACAGGCTTACATACATACAACACACCTCAAAAAACAACACAAAACACTAAAGAGAAGCATTTAAAAAGGCTAATTGCACTTGGGACAAGGGACTTTTTAAACCGTGCGCCTTGGCACATAATACTGTTGAGATGGCAGCAGTGAGAATTCCTCCCATAAGGGGTGGGAGGGGTCAGCAATCATGGTTTTCACCTTTCGGAACAATCGGATCCTATATGAATCATTCAGGTCATTTAAAGTAGTACCTGCAATTTTGCACACTTTCACTTTTCCATTGAGGCAATTTCTTTGTTTAATTGAAAGTGTCCCATGCCAGCATAAAAGAAAATGTAAGAGCAGATTTGATAAAATAAGAATAACACATTTTCATAAAATAAGTATCCACATTAAAATGATGACATTTATGTTCAAATTTTAATGTGTTAATATGTTTTTTTTACCGTGTTTTATTGACCCATGCAAGGCTGATAGCGGGGATCAAACCGCCAACCTTCTGATTAGTAGGCAACCCGTTCTATCTACTGCTATGTAAACAGTTTTCAAAATAACTTTCCTTCTAATTATATTAATGAATGGCAATACACATTTAAATACACACAAAGTTAAATGCAAAATTAACTGATTTTTACATTATCACATTTAACTTTCTAGAGTTTTGTGAAGAGTCATTCTGTACATATCTTTTTATTTATTTTTTTCTTTCAAAATTGTATGCAACAGACTCATTTCTAAAAGTAATTTACAGGTTGACCTTCACAAAACTGTGTTTAATTTGAGATAATAAGACACACTCATAATGAAATTAAATACTGACTTAGTATATTGTATTCATTTTGTAATGAGAGTCTGAATCTCGCCAACAATTGATTCAGAACAAGCTTCCTTGACCTTGTGTAAATAACTTTACTAATGTAGGCAATTTAACTTTGACAAAACTCCTTGAATGGTAAATTGAACATATTGGAATGTGATTGTGTGTTAAAATGAATCACTGCTCCCTATTTTTTTTTTTCACTTTAAACTTGGACCAGAAGACCAAGTGTATAAAGTTTACTGTTGGTATCACATGTTGATATGTACACATGTACTACTATTATGACACTATATTACTATAGTGTCAGACTCTACAATGTACACAAACTGCTCCCATTACACCTGTGCAATGTTTATAGCTGTCATCACCTTTTGGTAGCCTGTGCAATATTTATTATTATGTACAATAATTATTTTTATGCAGCAATTTCACAATTTACACTCTTGCTTCTGTTATTTGTGAATATCCATATACTGTACATACTCACTCTGTCAGACCATATACTATACATTTTTATTATAGTGCATTTAATTTGCCCTTAGTCTATTTTAGTTTGTTTAGCTTAACTTGTTTTAGTTTAGTTTTATTTTATTTTTCTTTTTGGCCAGACTGGTCTCTGATACTCTGATATTCTGTTTTATTGTGTGATTCCACTGTGTGCTTCTGCTTACTGTACTTATGCTGCGGCAACAATGCAATTTCCCCACTGAGGGACTAATAAAGGTTTTCTTATTTATATTATTCTTAATATAACAAAGTTGTACTCTTTATGAATTTAAATACTAAAATAATTTTACACTTTTACAAAATTCTAATTAGTTCAAATGAACCTGAATTTTGACAGGTTTTTTGGTTGAATTTTTTAAAGGAGCTATACTATGCAAATTTGACTTCTCTAAGCATTCTACCCATGTTATAATGTTGTTCCCTCATCAAAAGCATACCTGGAGTTGTGTTTTTGTTTCATCCGTGCCTGTTTCAGTTATTCAGTTATTCTCTGGCAATGAGTATTTGAGGCCTCAGAACACTTGAGTCCACAAATCCCCGCCCCCTCCAGGAAGCACTGACCAATCAACAATCCCTCTACATCCAGTCTGCTCTCATTCATTTATCCAAAAAAAGGTCTCACAGCTATGTTTCATTTTGTCGTAAAACGGCATCATATAAAAGTTTTAGAAAGTGAAGAGCTTTTTTCCCCCTCTGATTATGTTTAAATGAGCAGCAGAGCTGTGGAGCTGACTCTTTTAGTCAGATAATGTTTTTAAAAGTTGTAAAACATGCAACGCTGTTCTATGGTGACAAAGATTGGTTTAAAAACATAAAAGCATAATACATTTCCTTTTACCTTTGACACTTATTTATTCAATAGTTTATTTAACTTAAAAAAACAAACAAAACAAACTATTGTATATTTTATTGAGTCTCAGTAAATCACAATACAAAAAGCTGTTTTGCATTATTGTGATTTATTGAGACTCAAAAATTGTATGTGGAATACAAGTGCAGTAATCTCTTTTACATTGCCATTTTTGTTTTTCATTTCTTTATGTTAAGCAATAACACTATAGCTATATCCTGGAATGTAAGTGGCCAACATCAACAGCGTCCTGTGTGAAGTGGTGGGCTGGCTGGACGGGAGACAGGGATTACAGTTCATTACCAATACCACCCACTGCTCTCTGTGCTCGCTGCCATTTAATAAAGCGCCGGCGCCAGAGAGCAGAATTCATAAAAACAGGTACGCAGAATTAAGCCGAGAGGTTGGGAGGAAGACTCAAGGAGGCTGTGTTGATTTGAAGTTGAGAGTAGAGCGCCACCCGCAGACTCTGGCGCTTGTGAAGAAAATCCAGGAAAAGGCTGTGCTATTAATGAAACAAATTTGCATGTTTTATCTGCAGGGCCAAACAGATCTGGAGCTGTCATTATTCACACCAAAAAAAGTCAATCTTGTCATGGGACTTGTTTGGAAATATTACAATTTTAGAAAAGAGGATTATTTGAGAAGACTTTCCACTCATCCTTTTTGACATGTAAAGAGTACCATTAACAACAAACTGGTAACACTTTAGAATGGCTCAGCACTATTAAAGCATGTATAAATATGTAATTAACAGTCATTTAATGAATAAAAAGAGACATGTATTGACAGGATGCACTGGGTTTAGCATTCAACCACCAGCCAGAGGGTCAGTGGTTCAAACCTCGCACAAAGCGCATACTCTTGTTGTATCCTTGGGCAAGACACTTTGCCCACATTGCCTACTCCAGTCACAGTATGTAGATGACTAAGACAGGAAGGGCATCTGGAAAAAAAAAAAAAATCTGCCAAATCACTGTGCAACTGAAAGAAAAGGGGTCAGCCCTATGTTGCTCGGAACCCATGTTCAGGCCCGTCTGGGGTGTGTTGTCCCAGGCCTCTATGTCAGAGGGGCCCAGAAATGGTCCCCTTCTTATATTTTCTATTATAAAGGGCCCATAGGAAGCCTTCTTGCCCATGGGCTACAGCAAGCCTGTTGATGGGCCTGCCTGTTTTTTCCAGGTAACATTAAGGTTAAGCCTCGGGTTAAGGTTAGGTGTTAGACCGAAGGTTATGGCTAGGGTTAGGAAACATCATGGCTGATGTAGTACCTACATTCTGCCATACTTATTTTCCCTCGTTTCTATGGACCAGGGAACCATGGGTATTGGGGAACATAAGTACTTTAACAAATGCACAGGTGCCTATGTTGCCCAGTCCATAGAAACTGGCGAACACCTGAAAGAAAAGGGAACAGTCGAAAGATGAAAAGCACACATATATTATTATTGACACATATATTATATACTGTAAACACATTACCCCTATACAATGTTTATTACTCAGTGGTGGAAGTAATGCCTGGTAAATAATCAGTTAACTGTTAAATAATTCTAAACTAATGCTTAATAGTGTGAGTTATTCTAAACTGTTGTCAAGACTTAATAAATCAGTAACAATATAAGAAAAAAGTGCAATAAAGTTTTCAGCCTTTTACTGTATTTACAGTGTGTTGCAAAGAAGTTGAACTTGGAGTTCTACATCAATGAATTAGAGTGAATTTATATCTGAAGATAAATTCAAAAGTGAGTATATCATCACAATAAAATAAATAAATACTTGAGATATTGTGTAGTGAATCTATATTTTATATGCCTTTCAGTTTGAACTAAACCACATAAACAACATTTTCCATGATATTCAATTTTTTTGTTAAAGGGGCTTCAAAAAAAAAAAAAAAAAGCAGTTTACAGCTGATTTCTCACAGACATTTTTTTTCATTTTAGAATAAGCTGGCATCATATAAAAACCTTAGGAAAATAAATTAAAAAGCTCTTTTTCTATGGTTCTGTTCAAAATAGCAGCACAGTTTTGCATTCTGCTGCCCTCTGGTGGTCTGTTCATCTGTTTCTTTATGGCAGTGGTAAAGTCATTATTGACAAAGCTAATATAGTTCCTTTAAGCCAGTGGTTCTCAACCTTTTTGATTCACAACCCCCTTTAGATCAATAGTTGGTTTCCTGAGGTGAGTGACGATGACAAGTGTTTGTGTGCTTATGTCGTAACTGTCTATGTACTCGTCTCAGCCCACCGCTCCAACTTAAAGCCTTTTTTTTGACCCCCTGCATAACGTCAGCCCCATCTGTACACACAGACACACAGTCCTCCCACCATAGTCCCACATTTTGCATCTCATTGTTCATCTTGTTAAAAATGTCCCGCCCGGTACATGTGTCCCCCATTGAAGAACAAAACAACATCTCCTCCTGCATTTTCCCATTATAGCTGTATCTTACAAATGTCAACAGTTGCGCTGCACCTGACACATCTGTGCACTCATCAAGCTGCAGCAAGAATCTTCCACTTTTATTCACTCTCTCAGTGAGCTGGTCTTTAATGTCATTTGCTATGTCCTGAATGCGGCGTGCAACATTGTCATTGGAAAGAGGAATTGTCAGGAGAGATTTGGATATTTTCTCACCGTGCATAGCTCTGGTCATTGCCACTGCCGCCGGACGGATAAGGCTCTCTGCAATAGTGTGGGCTTTTTTTGACTGAGCCACCAGATATGCAACTTCGTATGACGCTGTCAACGCTTTAGCTGGGACAGTAGCATACTCACTCACCACAGTTTTTTGACATCATAGTTCTTGTTCCTTGCACCGAAAAAAATCTATTGGCTTATCAGTGTATGTGCTGTGTTTTGTCACTAAATGTCTCTTAAGCTTGACTGGTTTTAAGCTCTCGTGTGCCAGAACTTCAAAGCAAATAACACATTGGGGATATTCAATGTTGTTTTTGATTGTAAATGTAAATCCATATTTCAAAAATTCAAGCTGATATTTGCGAAGTCTGCTGGGCCGGGTGCCGGCTTACACTTCTCGGGGGGTGCTGTTGGCAGGCTGTCCGCTGATATACCTGGTGACTCCTCCTGCTGCTTCAAATCTTTAGCAAGGACACCTTTTCTCTGAAGCCAACGATCCATTTTCTTTTATGCAGCTGTGACAGTTAGCAATCCACTCCTGCTGCAGGCTAACACAGAGCAACTGCGCCAAAATGTATCTTATTTGTATAGACAGACAATGCTATGAAAAATAATACGCTTAAAAATATTATAGGACTGGATTGTAATTTTCAGGACCCCAAGGTTGAGAACCACTGCTTTAAGCAATCAAGAAACTGTGACTCTATTTTTTTTAGGCCCTATATTGATGTCCAAATGACGTCACAGCTTTAACCTTAAGTAGTTGCTCATAAATAAGCCAAGACTTGGAGCCAAGACTTTCCAAGTTAAAGGGCACGCCGGCCTGTTGCCTTGTTCGTCCCCTCGCCCCTCACTGGCCGTGTATCCCGCTGGTTTGGTGTGTTTGTCCATTAATCTCCCAGTATGCTGACAGGTAACCGTCTGCCCCACATCCTCATGCATCATCTCTCTGTGCACCCCTGACACTGGTGATTAGAGAGCAGTGTAATTGGTACATTGGTACAAAGGGCAGCCCACTTTTGGAGAATTTTGATTAATATGGTCCGTTTAAAGTCAAATAGTGAAAAAAGTAGACACCTCATTTACCTTTAGTCATCAAAAAAGTCAAAAAAATCCCAATCACCACTAACCCCTGGATCATCATGGCTTGAGCCTATCCCAGTTGCTCTTGGGTAGACACTGGATAATGATCTGTATGCTGCTTATCCACACAAGGATGCCATTCTGTCTCCAAAAAGGTTTTCCCAAGAGCAAAGCTGTTAAACAGACAAGTGTTGCTGTGATCAAAATGTATTCCCTTTGTGCAAATAACTGTCACTGCTGCTCATGCGTGTCTTTTACAGTGATAGGAAGTGCAGAATACCTGAAGTTATTGTTCACTCTAGGGCCCTGTACAACGAAGCCAGTTGAACCTATCCCAGATATTTCTCAGTTAGAAAAAACCCAACATTAACAACTCCGGAAGTGCTGCTATTAATCTAGTCACCAACTAGCTGAGTTAATCCTGGATTTCTCTGTGGAGCTGTGAGCGTGTTCATGTGGAACAGGTGGAGTCTAGCGCGGAGTTTATAAGTGGATTTCAATTAAGTACAGATAATGCAAGTCATTCTGAGCAAAATACTATTCACTCTGCTTGTGTAAACATCAAAGAGATATGTTACTTTGAAATATTGCTAGTTAAAGGGGCTTTATTATGCTTTTATTTGTATTTTTAAACCAATATTGGTTCACCTCTAGAACTGTATTTCACATTTTACAGCCTTTAAAAAACATTATCTAACTAAAAGAGAATGTTTTTAATAAATACTCTACTAGAAAGAGGTGAAGAGACCAGCAGAGGACAGAAGAGGACAGAGAGCACAAACAAAGGATATAAAGCTTTTTATTTCCTCTGAGGTTATATATAATGTATTTTACCACAAAAAAATAAAAAAAATAAAAAATAAAAAAAATAGGTCAGCGGAATCAGTGGGAGAGGCGGAGCATTCGGAGGCCTCAGAAACTCATCTAGTTTCTCAGATAATAGAGCTTCGTGGTAGAGGTGGAGGTTTGTGCAATCAAGCGCTTTGAAGGCTCTGAATGGCCGTGCCACAGAACAGAAATTACTTAAACAGGTGTGAATGAAGCAAAACACAACTCCATGTATGTTTTTGATGAAGGAACAGCATTATAGCTTGGTTGAAAGTGCAGAAAAGTCTATTTTGCATGATATAGCCTCTTAAAGGTTAATTCTGGTTCTATGTTCATGCAGTTCTCTTCTCGCTACAGTTTTACCCTCCTTCATGCCAAAAGCTCATTTCTTACCACTAACTGGTCAAAAAGTGATCTTTGTATTTACACTAGATCTTATCCTGTTCTGGAGCAAGTTAACTATAAGTTTCCATAGACGTTGACCTTGATAGAAGGTAACCAGTCTTAGCTCATCAACTCTCTAATCCAATTTGGCATAGTACAGGGCCAAGGTATGGGAAAACAAAAGAGCTGTTGCTGCCTACCCTGGCCAGCCAGACTAAATCTTTTTCTAAAGTGAGTTTCGGTTGGCTGGTCAGGCCAGGATTTGGCAGAAATAAAGCAAAGAAACATGAAAAACAGTCCTGTTTTGTACACACATATTGTCTATTGACGGTTTAGACCCTGCTAAAGTAAGTTGGAAGTGCTTAAATATCAGAAAGATGTGTGAGGCATAAGGTTACATCAGCTGCTAGGCGCTGTAAATGTCATGTTCTGACGTCTGTGATGACTGCCTGGATGAGCCTCTTGTGGCGGCTCTCATATATCTGCTCTGTGAGAGCCTCCTCGTGCGCTCTCACATGTGCATGTGTGTGACTCAGCAGGAAGTGGGGGTTATTTCCGTGCAGCCGTGTTAATTCTTTATTTTTTCAACCCATAACACCCTTCAGCAGCTTCAGCCCATATTGACTTCCCAGACTCATCTATTCTCATTTATGAAATGATGTCAAAACTCCATGGCAACCGCTCCACCGGTCGCCCTGGGCTGGCTAACCAGAACAGGCTTCATGCACGAGTAGCACACGCAAATGCAAGGCCATTAAAAGTAACACTGATGGTGTCCGACCTGCGTGTCCAAGGCAGTTTGGTGTTTCTGTGTTGAAAAGCTATGCAGCAGACACCTAGGCTGCCCAAATGCACAAGTTGTATGATAAATTGGTATTCTCTCCTAAGCTAAGGAAGAATAATGCATGTTTTGTTGCTGGTTGCTGTTTTTTTTTTCAGGTCCTTGTACTAAATTAGGTGGTCCTCTATGTTAAGATACATGCATAAAATCCAACCGGCCAAAGAGGCTAGTGAGACTAAAAGTGCTACTAGCCAAAATGTAAATCTACCTGCATTTTGGCAGGTTGACTATAGTGCTAATGTCAAGCCCTGGTTACATACATTTAATAAATATGCTAATGCTAGTCCTTGCATAGTAATAGTATGAAAAAAATTACCATATGAACAGTGGCCAGGGTTTTTGCTGGTGCAGCTTGGTCACCCCAAAGCCTGATTCAAAGAAGTTGACTTGGTAGAAGAGCCCAGAGGAGCCACCTCCAATGGAAACATCCTGGTGATTGGGAAAGAGCATTGCGAAATGATTCTGGACACCTTTGCCATTAATGTATTTGTATGGAAAACGTCTTCTTTTGGAAAGCTTTCAATTAGCAGAGAAAGCTTGAATTGGGTGTCTGTTGCCCAGTGCTGGCAACAATGGTGAGTAGACAGAGCATAAAATGACAATTTAGCAGGGCTATTAGCAACATGACGCTAACAGATAGATAAATGAGCTGACTACTTTGTAGTGAGCAATTTGGGGCGGCAGTAGCTCAGTTGGTAGAGCCGCTTGTCCAATAACCAGAAGGTTGGCAGTTCAAACCCCACTCCCACTATTGCATACTGTCATTGTGTCCTTGGGCAAGACACTTAACCCACCTTGCCTCCGGTGTCTGTGCACACTGGTGTATGAATGTGTGTGAATGGGTGAACGGTTCCTTGATGTAAAGCGCTTTGAATACCCATGAAGGTAGAAAAGCGCTATGTAAATGTGACCATTTAAGTGCTGAAATTCCGGTGGCAGCGTATGGGCTTTAGAAACACGCAGGAGCACATGTGTTGTCGTCTTTTCAACACAGAGGGAAGAAAACGCTTTTTATTGCCTTAAACCTTTTATATGATGCCATTTTACTACAAAATGAAACTCTGTACTACTACTAACTAACTAAATACTAAATAGCAAATTTTTAAAGGAGGTGCAAACAACATTAACATGGTTAAAAGCTCCAAAGCATAGCATAATAGGGGACCTTTAACCCCTAGAGTTCACATATTAGCAATTTTTTTTTTCTAAAACATGCAGAAAAGGAAGCCATTGAGCATGTTAAGATCAGGCTCTTAAATACAATGAGATGAGATGTTCAACAATACAGTATTTCAAATAAAAAATTAGAGAGTCTGCACACAATATTATTCATCTCTTGTGGACCTATGAATGTATTTGTCATTTTCTTACTTTCAACTTAAAATTACCTTCCAAATTGGCTCTAATGCATTGCAAAGCTCCGAGGCAGATGACCCAGTAGCCGTTGTGCGGATTAAACTCCTCATGTGCTGCTTGCAGGTGTGTGTTTGTGTTTGTGTGTGCACAAGCGCTGTAAGCCATCGGGGGGGGGATTAAGCTGTTATTGATCCAAGACGGACACAGTATTTACTGGGATAACGCGCAAAGCTCCGTCATCATAACTGTCTGAGAGTGCCGTCCAACTTAATGAAAGTACTTCCCAAATGTCAAGTGGTTAACACTGAGTGCTACGGCAGCCACATCAAAACACACACGCTGGCTATTAGAGTAATTGTCAGCTCACATTGCTCAATGACAGGTAGAGGCGATGTGTTTATGCACTGCTTTCATCTCAATCAAAACTAAAATAATTTTCAACTTTAGCAACGCCTTGTTTGTTATCATATTGGTGTTTCTGATTAATTGCTATTTTTTTAATTATATGAATTAAACACTGAAGACATGAAGTGTGTAATTACAAGTGACTGCAGTTGGCAACAAAAAGGGAAGTCAACTTATTATTTTATTGCTATAAAAATGCATTCAATTTCTTCAACTTAAATGTCTCCTATTCAATCAACTTTTCTGAGGTTTTTGATAGTTGTTATAATGTTGTTTCCACCTCTTAACATACCTGGAGTTGTGTTTTGTTTCATTCATGCATGTTTGAGTAATCATGTGTTCCTGCGCATTTCTAAAGAACCTACACCTTCACTGAACTCATTCTGATAATTTCAGAACTTAAACCACAGCCACTATGAGGCAGTCAGCTCATTTATCTTTCTGTTAGCTTCATGTTGCAAACAGCCATGCTAATTAGCCATTTTATCATGCTCTGTCTATCCCCCACCTTTTAGTACAAGCACTTAGAGATTTTCCTCTCATTTCTGAACTCAAATCCTCCCAGCATGATTCACATGTGAAAAAAAAGTATATTTCCCTGTAAGCGTGTAGTCAGGTAACATTTGGATTTAAAAAAAAAAAAAAAAAGTACAAAAAATATATAACATTTAAAACCACAAGCTGTCCAGTCCAAACTGCTGCTCATGCCAATAGTTTGACTTGTTTCAAAAACACTCCTGCCACCGTTACACTATTTGGCACCTTAAGTTCACATTGTATTGAAAAAATTGGAGGACTTTGATTATGCCCACAGCAACATTCAGTCAGTTCTAGTCATTTTTTGTCAATGAATGGCACAATTACAGTCAATGACGAGCACTATTGTAAAAATGAGAAATAAAGTAAAACCCAAGCCATCAAGACTAATCAAGAATTATTAAAGGCTTTGATTTGTTTTTTGTTTTTTCTTTCTATCATGTTATAATTCATCATCAAAAACATACCTGGAGTTGTGTTTTGCCTCATTCATTCACAGTAATCCTCTATTCTCAAACATGGCCATTCTAAGGCCTCAGAACAGTCCAATTCCACAAACCTCCATCTCTCCCACAAACCCCCACCCACTCCAGGAAACACTGACCAATCAGCAAGCCCTCTACATCCAGTCTGCTCTCATTCATTTATCCAAAAACAGTGTTCAGCTCTGTTTCCACTGATTCCTCACAGCTATTTTTAATTTTGGATTAAAATGGCATCATACAAAAAGTTTCAGGATGTGAAGTGCTCTTTTTCTTTGATTATGTTCAAACGACCGCAACACTCTGCTGCCCTCTGTGGGTCTCTTCACTTGTTTCTTTATGGCACCAGTAGAGTACTTTCAGAAACCTTTTCTTTCAGTCAGATAATGTTTTGAAAGGTTGTAAAACATGCAATACTGTTCTAGAGGTGACCAAGATCAGTTTACAAATATGAATAAAAGCATAATATAGCCCCTTTCAATATAATAATGAATATTTATAAATATAATACATAACTAAAATAACTGACCATTTTACAAGGTTATATGTTCTACTGCAAAAATAATAAGGAATGATTGACCAAAGGAATGAAGTACAGCAAAGTTCACCCAGCCCCTTTATTGTCCACATATCATTCCATACCATGCTTGACCCATGCCTCCGTCCCATCCAGAATCTTACTGCAGCCTTCTGTTGTTCTCAAAATTCATTATTTCACTCACTTTCAAAGAGAATTGAAAATGAACTCCAGCGCTGCATTCAAAGAACATCAAACACTTAGTCCGCCGCACTGGTTACAAATTATCTGCTTCCAATTCCCCAGGTCGCCGCTGGAAATGTTATCTTTCTACTTTCTCCATAGTCTAAACATTTGTGTACTCAGGTGTCACGATAAGGCGACTAGCATTCAGGCAAAATCAAAGGCAACCAATCACTTCCTGGGAAACTCATTTGCTGTGTTCAGTCTTCCATCGCTGTTGCTCTTTTGCTTCCCACATGTGTTTACACAGTTTGCCGGTGCACTTTCCATGCCCCATTGCAATTAGATGAGCCCGGAAAATCCTGTACCGAACCCCCCCGGAGAATAAAAAGAAGTGAAAGCGAAATCATTTCAAAGCTTATTAGTATTTTCTGTATTGTTTGCTATATGATGATGCTACTTTTTGTCTCGTTTTGTGATGTGTGCGTGCCGTTAATTGCCTTGGCATCTCTCAAGCAAAGCCCTGCCAATAAAGCACCTTGAAATTGAAAAGTGAATTGGAACTGAATGGAGGGAGGAGATTCTCTCGCTTACCGCATTGCTTTTCTTTTTTTTTTCTTTCCTGCAGCTGGTAAGGCAGGATTAGGCTTGGCAGAGAAAAAGACAAAAAAACCAAGCGTGTGAGCATTCGTGTGCATGTGTATGCCAGCGCTGTCCAGGAGTCGGGGAGGGAAAACGTTTTTTTAAAGGGCTTCAATTAGTTCAACCCCAAGACAAATCCGGCATTCCGAGAGATTCCAGGTCTATCCGGGATGTTGGAGGGAGGAAAAACACCACCGCTGACTAGAAATTAAAGCTCAAAGTCCTTTCCCTGTGCCTTCTGATCCTTGTGAATCCGTCCACACTGGGGGGCTAAAGGGGAGCCGATCACAGCTGGAAGCCCTTGCTCTGGGGTTTCTGATGGTACGCTGGTTTGTTGTGGGTGAAAGGCGATTTGGCTCAGTGTTTGCTGCCATCAAGGCTATTTAATTGGGATAAAAAGGGGACCTATAGGGAAATGTGGATGTTGCACAGCAGGAGGAAACTGCAGAATGTCATTACATAACAGAAAGGGGCAAGTTTATGGACTAGTGCAATTCGACTGACCTTATGCTCCAAAAAGCAGTGCAAAACTAATCCCTATTCATTTAGTTATCTTATATTTGTGTTTGGGGTCCTGGGTGGCTGGAGCCTATCCCAGCATCAGTGGGCCTAAGGCGATGTACATCTGCACAGTGGCCTGACAGACAACCATTCACTCTCACTTTCATTCACCAAAGGGGAATCAGATTTACCACTTCAGGAATACCCAGAGAGAACCCACAGTAACACAGAGAGAACACGCAGACACAACCTATGTCAGCCGCCCTGAGGATCACACCAGGATCAAACCCTACCTTGCTGTGAGGCTGGAGCGCTAACCATTCTGCCACCTTGCAGACCAGAAACTGTCAGCATTATTTATTTATGCACTATTCTGTTTTAGGTACCTGCCTAAACGACTGCAATATCCTTGTCTGGCCATGTTTACATGACTTGGTCTAATTCCAAAATATTGCATACATATATGCACAATGCCAGTGCTTACAGTGGATATTGCTCGTGTACCACAAAAAGCTGTGCAACTTTGAGTTCTCTTACTCCCTCCTACATCCAAAGACTTCCATGCGTAGCTGAAGTGATAATTTGCTATTGTCTATTTTTAAATTATGTTTAAAAGACTGCATTACTTTGCACTCTCTTGCCCTCTGCTGATCTCTTAGTCAGATAATGTTTTTAAAGGTTGTAAAATGTAAAATGCTGTCCTAGAGGAGATCAAGATTAGTTTAAAATTATAAATAAAAGCACATTATACTCCATTTAACTAGCATATATCCAGTACATTAGAGTCACCTCGTATGGGTCCTCTAGCCACCAAATTTGCAAATTTGACTTCTTTTGGCATCCAATTGGAATGCTGGGCCTACAGTGGAAAAAACAATAGGTGCTAGTGCCTTAGTTTTCAAAATGGACCAATTACTATAGTGTTGTATGTTATGCAATGGAAAGACAATGTGTCAACAAATGTAACACTTGCTCCATAAATGGTCCATCTGTCTATCTATGCATATTTGTAATTTGTTTCCAGTATAGGTATTAAGAAAGTATAGTATTTTGCCTCTTCACATATATTTTATAGCTTGATATCTTGGTAATTGTTGTATTTTGTCTTGAAAATGATGATGTATGAGAACCCGCTGACAATAATAAATGCAGTGTCAATAAGTCATTAAGTCAGTATTTTTGTCCTGGGGAGAAGCATGCAGCTGTGAACTGTGGCACTCACCTGCAGTGATTTGAAGGTATGTTTGTCCAAACACATGATCCATCACTGGGAGGCAGTTTGAGCTGATATAGACAGGTCTATGGGGCAGAGGCACTGAGGAGGAAAGCAACATGTTTGACAGATTTACTGAAGGAGAACGGCGGAGTGTGATCGAGATCCGCACTAACTATCCACACGATAAAATCAGACCGTGCAGTGTCTACATTCGGATGCACACTCCCAAGGTAAGACATGAGGTGTTGTAAAAATAGTGTCAAACCTAGCACGCTGACATCCTGGCATCTTCAGTCAACAACTCCATCAATGTGCCAGTGGTTTTCTCACAGTCATCTTAGTGCAGAGGAGCTTGTTTTCAGCATGTTTACCAAGACACTGTTTATTTTCTTCCCATCTATAATTGTGGGTCCTCAGCCACAAGGTTTACACACCACACTGCAAAGATGGACGGCACAGAGTTCTGGACTTGGGCTCGAGGTATTGGGCATTTTTTTGAGACTCAATGACTGGAGTCAAGTCTTGGACTTGACAGTGGACATTAACTTGGACCTGGGTACTTTTGAGTTGCACATTATTATTATTATTATTATTATTATTATTATTATTATTATTCAAATTCTAAATCATCATTTCTAAGCATCATTACTATTATATTATCCCACTAAAGATGATGGTGTTGCACCCTCATAAGTACACTAACATTGGTGACACAACTCAGACTCGCCTTTAGTTCATTTGGACTCAACATAGACTTCTCTTGAATAGAATCGGACTAGCCTTGGACACTGACTTGGACATGACTTCCAAAACAAATGCCTGAGCCACCTCAACTGCTTCATCTGGATGTGAAAGAGCAGCAGCTCTACTCCGAGCTCCTCCTCTGTGACTGAGCTTCATTATATAAAAAGACCCATAGTAGATTTTCAGATGATTTTGTTTTCTTGTAGGTGGGAAGCCCATTCAGGCATAAGCCCTAGTTGATATTAATGACTGTGTTTAATTGATGCTGAAGAAAAAACTTGTTTCCTGCCTCGTGGTTAACACAGTGTAGCCTACATCAGTGGCTCCCAACCTCTTTTTTGTTGTGTACTTTTTGTCATACCATGAGTACCCCCTAATTTGTTTACTTTTTATGATATATTTTTTTTTACTTTTTCAAAAAATGGTCATAGAGTGAATATCTGTTTTTAATAGTACAAATGCATTTTAAATAAATACAATTAAAAATAAAAAAACATAAAAAATTATATATAAAAACTAATGAATTTAAATATAACAAAATAAAAACAACAATTAATACAAATATAACAATTTAAACTTCTTTTACATTTACTTATTTTACTATATTTTTCAACAAAACCTTATAAACTTGACCAAATGACAAGAAAAATTCATGAAAAATAATCATTTAAATAACTCCTTTGATACAAGATTTAAAATAGGCCTATTCAAATAATATTTCTAGTAGTTTCACCTCATTTTAATCATTTTTTATCACTCAATTGTCAATGAGACATTTGAGCTGGTCTTTCTCAAGTTTTAATAGATCACTTTTTTTTTTTTTTAAATCAAATTATGAAATAATTCCAAGTTTCTCTAAAATCATGTACCCCTAGGAGTCCCTGTACCCCTGGTTGAGAAACACTTGCCTACATTATGCAAACAGCAGTATAATTTAGAGCAGTATATGTATTCTGATGACGATATCGCTTTCTGAAACCAATGGATTGTCAATTCCACAATGTCCAGGATAACATGAATTATTTTGACCTCAACTCAAGATGACCCAACTTGAACATGACTTCACATTCTTTAGACACGGACTCAAACACAAAGAACTCAATGACTTGGACTTAAAAAAAATGTAGACTTAACTACAAAGCCACACTGACTACAAGAGATCTCAAAACTGATTACAGTGTAATAATAACAGTTCATAAACTACACAGGTAGTCACAAGCTAGCTAGTACTTATTGTGCCGGTCCCAAGCCCGGATAAACAGAGTGGGTTGCATAAGAAAGGCTATCCCAGTGTAAGCTATTATTATGCCAGTCTGCTGCTAGGAAGGGAAAAGGCTGAGAGGAAAGTAGTAATAAGAACATTTGATCATGTGTCTGTCACATACTCTATATACCACACATGAGGCTGACTAATTACACTCAGTATGAATAGTGAACATGAATTTCTGACATATGCATCTTTTCCCCAGAAGACAGCTACGCTCGGAACAATATGTTAATCAAGACAGTTATGACAGGCGATAGTATAGAGCTGGTGATGATATTCTCTATTAGTGCTGAAATGTTATAAACCTAAAAGCACACTAAGAAAGTGACAGGGTGAAAACAAAAAAAGAGATTACATAGTCATTCTGTACTATGTCTTGGTACACACTGTAACTACAATCCAATGTAGTAGAAAATTGTGCAGCATTGCAGTAAGAGGAGAAACACCAAATGCCTGTAAAATATAAAAATAACCATCCATCCATCTTCTATTGCTCATGTGGGGCTGGGTCGTGGAGGCAGCAGTCTAAGCAAAGATGTTCAGGCTTCCCTCGCCCCCAACCACTTCCACTGGGAATCCCAATGCATTCCCAGACCAGCCGAGAGACATACAAGAGACATACATATTCCCTCCAGTGTGTCCTAGGTCTTCCTCAGTCTGTTTGCCCATTGGGACATGCCCAAAATTGAGGTGTCCAGGAGGCAGATCATGTCTAAGACACCTCAACTGGCTTTTCACTATGTGAAGGAGCAGCAGCTCTACTCCAAGCTCTTCTTTCATGATTGAGCTCCATTATACAAAAAGACCCATATTAGACTTTTGGATGATTTTGTTTTCTTGTAGATGGGAAGTCCATTCAGACCTAAGCCATGGTTGATATAAATGACTCACTTCCTTCTTTGACTAGCTCAAGGCAAAACAATTTACAACTCGGTGGCCAAATGCAGCCCGTGAACCATTTTTTTATTGGCTCTCATGCTTCCATCTCTATGGTCCCAAATTAGCACAGGTACTTTTACTGCAAGGTAAAAACTTTGATATGACTGCTCCATGTAACTCCACGAGTCTCTGTGCAGTGAAAAGTGGCTCACTGTTCCTTTCACATGTGAAAGAAAAAATGTAGTGATTGGTAGTGCCAAATGTCAGCCATGCTGTGTGCAGGTCCCAAGCCTGGATAAATGTGGTTATGCCAAATGTGAAGGATTCAGTGTGACGCTCCTTAAAGAAAGGGAGCAGATGAATATGACTTGCTTGCTTCTATGGTGGCAAAATCATATATTTTTCAGTATGTCCCCTCGGTAAAAAAAAGTTTGGACACCCCTGGGCTAGAATACTTGGTGATCCCATACTTTTCCTTTACTTGTTTAGCTGTAAGGAAGTTGAGTCAATGCACCTAAACAAAGTAAGTATGGAGTAAATTTCACAGTACCTGTGTGGAGTGAAGTGAGCAGTGCAGCCAAAAGTTTGGCATGAGTCATTGAGTTCTACCAAGTTTAATACAGAGGGAGGCGATGGCTGTTGTATGTGCATCAGTTCGCCTGGTTTGGAGCTCAAGAGTTGAATATAGAAGTGATAGAAAGAGTTAGTCGTGGCTTGGGGTCTTACCTTAATCCTTTTCCACACATTTTCAAAGCACTTTTCCAAGACCCAAAGACGCACGGGGGCATTCTTTTGTTGAAGGAAGATTAACCTTATATAAACAGGTTTCGGCATGGGAGGGGGGTAGTGTTTTCATCTAACTTTGAAAATGGACTAAGAGAGAAATGAAAGAAAAAGTGAAATCATAGATGGCGTTACAAAGCTGGATGGAGCCAGGCCGATTTGAAAGACGCGACAGTTTGGATTGGACGTTTTGAAAAGAGGAAGGCGAGCGGTGGGAAGGGGACAGGGCTTTGCGTTGGTTCGGATTGCAGCCAACGGAGCAGCTCAGAGGGGTAAGCTGCTTCCGGATGATTGAAAGGAAGTCACACACATGCACATTCACACGAGCGCTGAGAAGAAAAGGCAGGCATGATGGACACAATAGCGGCCTTGTTTGTGTAAGGGAAATTATCAGTGCAACCTCAGATCGCCACCAATGAACTGTGAGCTTTGACGTTATGATGCCTGGTCATTAATCAATTTAGCCTTGTAGTTATTGAGATGGAGATCTTTACTGTTTGGGTTTGCCATAGAAACCAAGTGTTAGCCAGTCAGTCTTTTAATTTATAAACATTTTCATTGCATTTGAAGGACTGTGCAACAACGTGACAGTTGTCTTAAGCAGATAACATTTTCTAAGGAGTTAAAAATTAAACTGGTCTGATTGTGGGACCCAATTTTTGTCACTCATCAGGTTATTGTGACCCAGTTATAAGTTCCCCTTCCCTCTCAGCAGTGGGTTTCCACCAATGATCTCTCAGTGTGGAGTTTGCATACTTTTTTGGTGTCATTGTTGGTTCTTGTGGTTAACCGCCCATTGTTAGGGTGTACCCTTTCTTAGGCCCGTGCTGGTATAGGCTCCAGGAACCTACAACTGACTGACTGAATATTTGCACATGTATTTTGAAATGGGTTTCACCATTTTGTGCAATTATAAATCTAAACATTTAATAATACTAATAATACTAATAATAATAATAATAATAATAATAATAATAATGCATTTGTCTCATATAGTGCTTTTTTGGACACTCAAAGACGTGTTACATTTGCATTATTCCTTCACTCCACACACTCGGTGGTGATAAACTACTTCTTCAGCCACAGCTGCCCTGGGGCAGACTAACGGAAATGTGACTGCCATTCTGTGCCTACTCTCAACTGAGCTACTGCTACTCCAAAGGCATCAAATAGGTAAACAATAAAACTATAATCAGCCTTCCTGTCACCAACTTTACCACTGACTTACGCTGTATCCTGCCACATTTCCACAACTATCAAAATATTTGGTTGATAGATTTCTTACATTTATTTTTTTAAGTGACACAAACACATTGCACATTAGAACCAGAGCTTAACAAAAAACAAACAAATAACTAAAAATTGCATACCATGCAATAGACAACAAACTCAATTGTGGTGGTTGTCCAAAGAGGAGTGGTCATTGCTGTGGTTTTGTATTCAAAATCATTGGTGTGATCCTAAATACCGTCATGCTTTATATATCTCACAAATGATGTCACAACTGTATATTTTAATCTGCAAACAGTCAGATGAAATGATTAGATTTTGACTTCAACGTAGGATGAATAATTATTTCACTGTGTGCACTGTAACTTTAAAGAATGCATGATCTGAGCTTTATATTCCAACTAATGAGGTTTGGCTTAAGAGAGTGCATCAGACAGCCTCAGGACATGATAACTCCAAAGTAAAACTCACTGAACTGTATGAAAAAACAAATGATACTGTCCCCTTATGTGCATAGATAAAAATGTGTACTCACAAGCCAGCACACAAACATAAATGTCTACATGTGACAGGAATACCCACAATGCACAGCAATATATGGATAGGGCTCATCTTACAGGCAGCGATTTACTGAAATGTA
Source organism: Bostrychus sinensis (assembly GCA_020698575.1). NCBI lineage: Eukaryota > Metazoa > Chordata > Actinopteri > Gobiiformes > Eleotridae > Bostrychus > Bostrychus sinensis. The sequence continues at coordinate 29,838,255 of CM036245.1, read as the reverse complement.
TGGGAATGATAATTCCCAGGAAAAGGTCATCAGCCTGTGGACCGCAGAAAGAAAAAAGGAATGTGAGAGTGTCCACATAAACACAGACAGAGAAATGGGGCTCTGTCATGCCTCTGTGCAGTGACGTTCTGTAATTGATTTAAACACGCAGGCAATTACTTTAATTCCATCCATCATGTGCGATGGGAGCTGCAATAGCCCATTAGTGCTGTCATATATTTACCCTTTAATGGTGTGTTCATAAAAAGCAAGAGCTAAATTCATTCAACACTTCCCTCATTCTCTCTGACTGGTTTTGATCCAGGCCTCTTTCATTTGTATTTATTCTTTTTTTTTTCCATGTTCTGTCAGCAGTCTGTCAAAACTTCCTCTCCTTTGTTTTCTCTTCCTCTCTCTTCCCAGCTGTCCACACTGTTGTCTTTATTTTCACTCAAAGGTGATATTTTAGAAACACAAAGCCAGTTTTGTGTATTTCTTTTTCTTTTCTTTTTTTTCTTGCATTGTTGTCTCAAGTGGAACTGATTCACATTGAATTTTAAACGGAATTGAAACACTTCACTTTCTACACAGTTGGCATGCAATTACAATACAACAGTACAACTTGAAACTATTCATCACTTACTCATCACTTATTCCTACCAATTTTAGTTTGCTTAATCGCTTCAATCACAGAACTGCAATGCTCAATGGTTTTTAGGAAATGTGAAAAAATGTATGTTGTTTGGTTTTGATGCAGAGTCGTCCAGAGTTGCAACTTATACATTGGTTCCTATGACTAGTTTACTGAAGACTCGAACTCCAAAGCTCAAACTAACCCCTTCCATTTATTGTTATGTTGTTTCTAGATATAAATTACAGACAGACCAAGGTAAAAATGTCCCTTCATAATCTTTAAACAAAGTGTAAGGCGGGTTAGATTAAGAGCAAAATTCACTGGTGCAAATCCAGAAGCTTAGAAAGGAAAAGCGTACTGCTTCACTGAAAGACAGATTGGACAGAAGAGTCAGAGAACGAGGGAGGGTGTGAGGAAAGAGTGATGTGCAAGGTCTGCGGTCTGCTTGTTGAAGTATTCATGAAAAGCTCAGAGTGGAAGAGGTGCAGAGAGAGAACCGGCCATTGTTTTCTTTTATTGTAGAATGAATAATGTTCATTGACATTCACTGATGAAACAGCCACCAGTGGAACATCCTGCTTCCACTGTAAAATGGGGACTGTGTTTTAATGTCTGAGAACTGTAATTTCCAAGGGACCTTTTCTGTGACAGGAACAAAGCCTTTTTTGTTCATGTCATGTTTGCAATTTCCCAATGCAAATTACCACATGGAGTCTATATCTGGAAAGAAGAAAGGTGTGTAGGTAACACTGTTTGTTTCTATATCCAGTCGAGTGTTTGAAAAATGTACTCTGCCCAGTCAAAGGAGTGTCAACAATCTCTCCAAAGCAATTGTTGTTACACTAAACTGGTAACTGCTGTGTCCTTTTCAATATATTGTTGCCACTTGAAATATCTTAAAGTGATACATTTGCAAGTGAGTCATTTGCTTTTGTGATTTTAACTGAGAAGATGTTAATTTGAATGTGGTGGGATGTTGTATGTAACATTTAGGAGATAAAATTAATTTCCTTTTGTAATTTCAGAAAACTGTTTATTAACCTTATAAATAAAGTGATTGAAATCATCTGGAAAAACAAAAAAACAAAAAACGTAATACAACATCTGGGCTCATTATGAGGCCTCTAATTGAATGCTCAACACATATACAACACATGTACAAAGCCTTTGGGCAATCATTGTTTGCATGCTCATAAAAACTGACACTCCCATTGGCTGGTCTACATCCTTTGTCAACATTGAAGTAAGGGCAGATTATAATATTAACCTGGACAGCCAGACTAACTTTTTTCCCATTCTATGGGCAGAACAGTCACAGACCTGCATCCAAAACACCAAACACCAGCATATGCTGTATTATTAGCAACAGCAGCAAAAAAAACATTTGTGCAAAGACGTGTGGAAAACTCTATTTTTCCGAATGTGGTCGCTACGTGGGACATCAACAGGACTTTACTGTTATTAAAATAGCAACAAGACAAAGGAAAAAAATCCTACAGAAGACTGAACAACAATGCAGAACCGAAAGGTGGCAAAGGAAAGCACTAAATGCTGTTAATTGGGTGAGAGATTGTATAAATTTTGATCTGTATTAGCTGTTGCCATCTTGGTTATTTTTGATAGGAGATATCTCCGCTTATATAAGATGTGGTGCAAATAAATGGCTATGATAGGTCGGTATCCAGCAGTTTGATTGGAAATGTCTCCCTCTGGCTAGACTTTCCTGTGTTGTAACATAATGTAGGAAGGGCTGGCTGGCTATGTTTTGATAATACAGTTCAGCCACCAACATGCAACAATTGGGGCCAAGAGACTAATATGTCTACATGTAAAGGCTGTGCATAGAGGTTGTGCCTGAAGGTTAGACACTTAGTAATCTTAATTGGCATGTATAAACGCATTAAAAAAATGTTTTTGACTGAGATAGAGTGTATCGCAAACTAACAAGAGGGTCGGTCCTTGAGACTTGTTGACTGAGAAGGTAAATAGCAATGCAGAGTGAAAGTGAGGATATCTTTGAATAAAACATTACTAGCATTTCTACCATCCTGTGGAATATGAATGCACAGTATGATGAATTTGCTTGCTATACTATGCTTCAGCTTCCGTAGCCAAACCTGATCTATCTGACCTCTAACCTCACTGCAACTCTGTAGCTTATATCTGACTTTACCTCCCAGCCTTGTTGGGTGCTCTGGAACACTGAGAGGAGTGTGTAAATGTGGGCAGATAAAGCCAAAGCACACAAGTTTACTCATATGGTGTGCCATGTGCATTTCAGAGTTGTAACCTTTTTTTCTTCTCTCGTTATCTTGGTCTTGTTTTATTCATTCTGCCTCGGGCTGATGATAACGGTGGCAATGACTGGAGCTGCACGCATTACCGTACCTAGAAAGAGACTGCTATGCATATAGAGGAATGTGTACACAGTAACTGGAAGGCATGTACTGTATGCACATAAACATACGTAAACAGAAATTTTACAAACTCATGTGTGTTCCCGAAAGAACATTAAGGTTTGGGCTAAGGTTAGGAAACATCAGAACTTACCAGAAAGCACAAGTACCTACGTTCTTCAGTACGTTTGTTCCCTGGTTTCTATGGTACATACTGTAGGTATTTTGACAAATGCACATCATGTACCTATGTTCCCCAGTCCATAGAAACTGGGAAACATAGGTACGCACCCATCTGGATGGGAGCTTATGTTACTCTAGGAAAGTCCCTGCTACCTTTCAAGACTTTGGGGTACTGTTGCATTTTTTTTTTTTTTTTTTTACTGGATGGCCTTCCTGACGCAACCCTCTTCCTTTATATAGCTGTGTCAGGGAATCAACCATCTGACCTCATGCATCAAAGGTAGGAGAACTAATCACTTCATCAATTTGAAGCTTAAGGCGCTCTAAAATGTTTTTTTTTTTTCATACTATAGTATTGATAGTGCCTTAGTCTGAGTTGTAAGTTGTAAAAAAAGAGGCTGGAGACTCTGGATGCCTGAGCAAGGAGAAGTTTGTTTACCATCACCATGGGACCTGGAGACAGTTTAACACTCAACACATTCTGACAATATTTACCATTAAATTCTAGCTGTGCTTCCATTGTAGGGGTTTTTATAACATAAGATGACGCAAGTCAAATTTATTTTTCCACAAGAGATGTAAACAAGGAATCAACTGGTACAGATAGAACTGAATACGTCCTTGGTACAGCTGTGCAGAGGAGAGACAGAATGTTAATGCTCAGCCATAAACTAGGAGTTTAAGTTATATATGTATGAAGGGAATCAAAAATTCCCTAACAATAGGGCATATTACACAACACCAGACAGGTATTGGATGTTTTTGCAATGTTCCTATGCTCATCTTTACCCCTGCGAGACTCTCCCTTACTGACATGCTTCTTAGATACCCCGTCATATTACTGACCTTTTTGTAATGAACTGAATTATTTGCAGTAGGCCTTTTGTTGACCCCGTCCCAGTTTTGAGATGAGCTGCTGATATCAAATTCAAAATGAGCTGTTGTGAAATGGTAAAATGTCAGTTTTAAGACTTTATGTCCTGCTGTGTTTTATGACATTTTTGACATTCTCTTTTTATTGACATTTTGCACACAGCCCCAACTTTCATTTGGACATAAGTTTGTTCTATGCAACAAAAGTTAAAGTCAAAGCCAATGAAACATTCACTGTCAGCTGGTCAGATGGACTTCTAAAGTACTGCTCAAGAAAGTAGTGCAAAGCCTGCAAGTAATTAAACTTAGTCGAGCATTAAGCTGCACTTAAAGTACTGGTCACTTACACAACCACAAACTGTAAACTACTGCTTTAGGAGGTTTGTGGAAAAAGAAACAAAGGTGTGTATTCTTGTTTATTCAGCAGTGTCATAGCCAGTACCTTCTTTGGAAAGGATTTCTTTATTCAAACTTCTAACTACAACTGAAGTTATACAAAGTGCTATGGGAATGTCGTGCTTCACTTTGTAACTTCTATATAAGGCATGAAAGCTTGAAGTGTTACTTTGGCAAGTTATATGTTTTCACCAGACGGCAATGTGCCCTGTGACTCAGAGTGTTAGGTGTATCTATAAAAAGGAGCCCATTTTAGTAATTTTTAGTCCCAAAAGTGCTTTAATAGTGTACACTAGACCAGCCCTGTTTTAGCTGCACGTAAGACAATATACGGGGAGCATGATTATGAGAATTTTATTACCACTCACCAACAACATCAATATAGCTACTTTTCTACTTTGATTTCATTTAAAAAACAAACAAACACACAAACAAAAAGGTCAAATTTGCAACCTCAACAGATAAATATAAGACAACAAACTGGAATTACCTGTAAACGTCTGGCACTGAGTTTAGATTTAGATTACATTTTACTTAGATTCCCTTATTTCCAATGTATGTTTTTCATTTTTAATACTGTTTCTGTGTCTAACAAGATATATCTAGAGCTAAAATAGGTATTTTCTTTAACTTGGCCCCCCAGGCAGCTATTATTCAACAGCAAATTGGAGAGTCCCTTATTGGAGTGTACCAGCAGATTGAAACGCTTAATAATATACATTTCCTATTACAATTCCTATTCCTATTATAATATACTAATAGATGATAGCATGAGTTTACTTCTAACTTTGCTTCTAAGAAAGAAATTGGGTAGTTTACATTTAAGTCTGGATGTGACAAAATGACAGCTGTTGAGTGTGTTCCTTTTAATGATGTATGTGTCTTAGAAGAGCAATAGGCAAATAATTTTCAATATCAGCACCGTGGACAGGGCTACAGGGATCAACATTACAACACTTGAAAAAAATAATTGCCAATGAGGCTGAACCACTTGCGTATGCACTAAGATGTCCTCCTGTTCATTACTCTAGTGACAAATTAACATTGCCACAGGTTTACATAATGTGTTATGTTTTTTGATTTCCAATTAAAAGAGCATTTGGCAGTCATCTATGTGGCCCAAAGTTTCCAACAAAGTAATAATACTTACAGTTTGGGGATTAGAAAGGAGACGCACTTGGCTGTGGTTGTGATAAGCTTCATAGAGCTCTTGGCATGAGCCAAGACTGATAAGAAAGAGCTGCACAAGACATGACCAATGAAAACTTCAGCCACTCCAATGCATTTAAACTACTCCATGCCAACAGCACTACAAATGATAAAGAAAGAAGTTTGGCAAATGGCACTGTTTTTTCTTTCTCTGCCAGTTAAAACTGGTTTTGACACAAGTCACTAAATCAACTGCTGGAAGGGCTCACTTTCTTTTCTTGTAAACAAGTGCCTTTCATTCATGGTTACTTAAACTTTTGAAATACTGTTTCTATTTCAGAGCTTACAGAGGAGAACAGTGCACACCGAAAAACACGTCTAAAAATAAGGGAAGCAAAGTGAAATGAAAATAAATATTGAAAAGACACTCAAGATGTTTAATGTAGCAGAGATTATTTGCAGTGTTGCGTCAGTTTAAGGTTGACAAAAAAAGCAGTTTGGGTTAGGGTGGACCAAAAGTGACAAAATCTCTTTTCTAAGCTCAGTTTGCTATATTCGTGTTGCAAGCCCCCCTTCAGGTCAATAACAAAGGGTGGGAGGATTCAAACGTGACTTACAGTGGCAAGCAAAAGTATGTACCTTCCTTCCATCCTGAGCTCCATCCTTCATTCCTTCAGTTCTCAGCAGTTTTCTAGTCCCTGCCAATGACAGATATCCCCACTTCACTTTAGAGAGGGGGCACAGTCAGGTGCTAGGTTTGTGCTACACATAGCATCTTTCATTGATGGCTCATTTTATTTGTATCCGGACAGAGGACTTTCTCGTGTTTGGGGAGACTTCCACGTGCATTTTGGCAAACACAAAACATGTTTTGTTATTATTTTCTTCAAGCAATGGCCCCTCTTCCACACAGCCCAGCTCTGTGGAGTGTATGGTTCAGAGTGGTCCTGTGGACAGATACAACAGTCTCTGCTGTGGAGCTCTGCAGCTCTTTCAGAGTCACCTTTGGTCTTTTTGTTGCCTCTCTGATGAATGCACTTCTTGCCCGGTTTGTGAGTTGTAGATGGTCCTCTTTAGGCAGGTTTGGTATGGTTCCTTATCTTTTATATGTTGTAATGATGAATAAATTGTGCTTTGTGGCATAATGACAGTTGAATTGCAGTCAGGCCAACCTTATCTAACTATTTCTGTTACTTCTGAGGGTGAGTAACACCGGGGGTTATTTAGAGGCCTGGGGTACATGGGGCACATACTTTTGCACACTTAAGTTTTCAGTTTTTCATATACAGTATGTCATATTTCTAATTTGCTTCAAATACATTTTTTGTTTTTTGTTGTTGTCATTTGATGTAAAGTGACTGACATGAACCTCTCAATGAGCCATTTAAATTCCAGGTTGTAAACCAACAATAAAGGAAAGATGCTAATGGGGGTACATATTTTTGCTTGCCACTGTATGTGCCAAACTCAATTTCTCTCGAGTGTCTGTCAAGTCTTTTGGTGCGAGTCTACTCTTAAAGGTAAGTCCCCAGTTTCAGCTTTATGTCACTTATTATTATTTTGAAGGGGCGAATTGGTCCAATTTCACAGTGAGGTTGAAACATACATTTCTAGTGTCTTACCTCAAGGTCAAGCATTTCTCAGTGATAAGAGCATTATATCAGAAAAGAAAGGCATGGCATATTTAGTAAAGATAAAGCATGGTCCCTTATTTTCCATTGTATTGACCGTTTATCTTGAAACATTCTGATGGGGGAAGGTTAATCTCTTGTCTCGCTTCCTAAGCATTAGACTATTTCCAACTACAATTTGAGAGCAACCAGACCAGTTTTTGAAACAAAGCATAACATCCATCCTACAGCTACACGTGGTCAGTTTGGCCTTGATTTTGGAAGAAAGAGGCTAGGGGTCTCAGCCAGACTTAACTTTGTTAGGAAAATGAATGTTACTTGGTAGAAAAGCTTTTAACCATACCAACCATGGCAAGAGTCAACACACCTTAACCCTTTTTTGCACAATGTGGACCAAAAATAACCCGGTGAGGTTCTTTAAAAAAAATTAAAAAAATATATATATACACTGAACAAAAATATAAACGCAACACTTTTGCTTTTGCTCCCATTTTTTATGAGATGAACTCAAAGATCTGAAACTTTTTCTACATACACAAAATAACCATATCTCTCAAATATTGTTCACAAATCTGTCAAATCTGTGATAGTGAGCACTTCTCCTTTGCCGAGATAATCCATCCCTCCTCACAGGTGTGCCATATCCAGATGCTGATGAGACAGCATGATTATTGCACAGGTGTGCCTCAGACTGGCCACAATAAAAGGCCACTCTGAAACATACAGTTTTGTTTTACTGGGGGGGTTTACTGGGAGGTCTGGGGACTCCAGTCAGTATCTGGTGTGACCACCATTGGCCTCATGCAGTGCATCACATCTCCTTCGCATAGAGTTGATCAGGTTGTCGATTGTGGCCTGTGGAATGTTGGTCCACTCCTCTTCAATGGCTGTGCGAAGTTGCTGAATATTGGTAGGACCTGGAACACGCTGTTGTATACGCCAATCCAGAGCATCCCAAACATGCTCAATGGGTGACATGTCTGGTGAGTATGCTGGCCATGCAAGAACTGAGATGTTTTCAGCTTCCAAGAATTGTGTACAGATCCTTGCAACATGGGGTCGTGCATTATCATGCTGCAACATGAGGTGATGTTGTTGGATGAATGGCACAACAATGGGCCTCAGGATCTCGTCACGATATCTCTGTGCATTCAAAATGCCATCAATAAAATGCATCTGTGTTCTTCGTCCATAACATACGCCTGCCCATACCATAACCCCGCCGCCACCATGGGCCACTCGATCCAGAAAACCACTCCCCCACATGACGCCACACACGCTGTCTGCCATCTGCCCTGAAAAGTGTAAACCGGGAATCATCCGTGAAGAGAACACCTCTCCAACGTGCCAGGCGCCATCGCATGTGAGCATTTGCCCACTCAAGTCGGTTACGACGACGACCTGGAGTCAGGTCAAGACCCCGATAAGGATGACGAGCATGCAGATGAGCTTCCCTGGGACGGTTTCTGACAGTTTGTGCAGAAATTCTTTGGTTATGCAAACCGATTGTTTCAGCAGCTGTCCGAGTGGCTGGTCCCAGACGATCTTGGAGGTGAACATGCTGGATGTGGAGGTCCTGGGCTGGTGTGGTTACACGTCATCTGCGGTTGTGAGGCTGGTTGGATGTACTGCCAAATTCTCTGAAACGCCTTTGGAGACGGCTTATGGTAGAGAAATTAACATTCAATTCACGAGCAACAGCTCTGGTGGACATTCCTGCCGTCAGCATGCCAATTGCACGCTCCCTCAAAACTTGCGACATCTGTGGCATTGTGCTGTGTGATTAAACTGCACATTTCAGAGTGGCCTTTTATTGAGGCCAGTTTATATTTTTGTTCAGTGTATATATATCTTTGTGATTGAAAACTTGCTACTTTCTCACAGGCCCACAATATAAAAACCTAATGACGTAAGGAACTGCAACTGTTTTTGTGCAGAAATTTTGAGCACCAAATAAATAAATAAATAAATACGGCAGACAAAATTTTAAGCTATACTGTCATCCATCATTACATATAATTGCATTAATTCTGGGATAAGTCATTGTTACCATAGTTCAAATAGTTAAATTAAGGGGTGAATGGTGTTGTCATCTGCACCAGCTTTAGCATCTTTCCACTAATTTCTTTCTACTGGGAGTACCATTTCTTATGCCACTGCATCACTAAAGAAAATGATCTATCATCCTATTTGTTGCTTTAGTAATATGTTCTTTTATTGATGGTAAGGACTATACTGTGCTCGTACTATTCCAAGAAGCTCCTTTGATTTATTGCTCCCATATCTTCATATAGTGACTGCTTTAGCCCAGTTAATGTAATTACATGTTATTGCTATACACAGAATCACCACCAGTTATGCTAATAACACTCACGCACCTTTCCGCACTGCACACTGCTTTGTCCTCACTCCTCCTCTTGCTCCTTCACGTGGGTCAGAATCCCCGTCATGTGCCGAAATCACATTTTGGTAATTGGTAATTTTAGGCCGCAGTTTGGGAACAATATGAGGTGATGGGGGAGTCAAGTTCTCTAGCATCTCGTCGCACCACAATCCATCTCCTTTTGTCTGCAGCCTCCCATCCCCCCTTCCCTCCCAGGCCCCCCTTTTCTGCGACTCTATCACCGCCCGCTCGCCATTGTGCTGATAGATTATAATGATCTTTAATTAGATCTAAATATAACGATAGGCACTCACAGCCATCAGGCCGCTCTCTCTGTGAAGACATGGCTATCATTAGAATGGGTAATAAGCAGAGAGGAAAAGGTTGAACAAAGATGGCAGGGTGAAGAAGCAGAAAGCAAAAAAAAAAAAAAAAAGAAAAAAGAAAAGAAAAGTTGTTCTGTATTATTTCCAAAAAATTGAACATGCAGAACTAAAAAGTGGAGTCGGACAAGATGATAGTCGGTTAAGGACATTTTATTCTTATAACTGTAGCCATACTCAGAAAAGTCACACATCCTTACTTCAACTTTCTAGTAAGTAACTATATACCTTTACTCAAATATATTACATCTGTGTACTCTTTTAAAAAATGTCCTGTTACTCAAGTAAACTTTTAAAATCTGTAAATGTAAACATATGACCACATGACCACAATAATAAAGTGGATAGTAGCAGTAGTAATATTATTAAGTAATAGATAATAGAAGTAATATATTAGCAGTAGTGGTATTACTGTTACCACTACTGCTGGTAAAAGTAACACCACTACAGAAACAGAACGCCTCATTCTCGTGTGCGTCATCACCACCTCAACAACAGAATCATCTTACCGCTCTTCTCTGCCCCAACATCAGCAGCAGAACCATTGCACTTTCCCCCACCCCATCACCACCTCAGCAACCAAACCATCATACTCTCCTTCACCACATCACCTCCACAGTAACCATCAGAACCATCAAACTATCCTCTGTCCTATCACCACCACAGCAGCAGGACAATCTTACTCTCCTCCGCACCTCAATAGCAGAACCACCACACTCCACCGCTTCAGCACCACATCAGCAGCAGAACTATCTCACTTTCCTTGGCCCCATCACCACATCAGCAGCAGAACAATCTTACTCTCCTCTGCCCCATCACTACTTTAGCAACAGCCTGTGCCCATCACTACCTCAGCAGCAGGTCCATCTTAACCTGTTCCATCTTCTGCTTAGCAAGAGAATCATCTCACTCTCCTCTGCCCCATCACCACCTCAGCGACTGAACCACTTCACTGTCCTTCACCACATTCCCACTTCAGCAGCAGAACAATCTCACTCTCTTTAATCCCATCACCACCTTAGCAGAACAATGTTACCCTCCCCCACCCCATCACCACCTCAGCATCACAGCCATCAAACTCTCTTCTGCCCCATCACCACCCTAGCAGCAGCACCACCATCAAATTTTCATCTGCCCTATCACCACCTCAGCAACAACATAATCTTACCCTCCTCCGCACTATCACCACCTCAGCAGCAGAACCACATCATTCCCATGCACTCCATCACCACGTCACCCTTCTTCACTGCATCACCACCTCAACAGCGAACAATCTTACTCTCTTCTGCCCCATCACTACCTCCATAGCAGGACCATCTCACTCATCTCCGCCCTATCACTATTACAGCAGCAGAACCAATCTCTCTTTCTTCGCCCCATCACCACCTAATTTATATTAACTTTTTTTTTTTAAAAATCCGTTTTTCTGTGTACTTTAGTTGAGTTTGTTTTGGTTGAAATAAAGTTGGTCAAATCCATGTAATTTCATTTGTAGTTCTTGTATCTTTTCAAGCCAGCCTCTGAAAAATGTATGACTGATTGATTGAAAGCCTTTAAAGGTGAAATAATATTATTTATGGCAGTCTATATTGAAACTATAGCTGAAAATGTACATTCAGTCCCATTTGGACTTATTGACATTACTTGGTGAAGCTGTCTGTGAAAATATGCACATTCTAACCCATCGTAATCAAATATTAAAGAGACTTTAGGCTGTCAGATCCTCCAGCTGTGTAGTGTGTGAGTGATGTGTTAATTCAGCAGCGCATGTAGTTGGCATGTAAAGTCTGGGTCCAGTTCTGAGATTTATCCAGATGATTTACTACAGCAAAATCCCAGAAATGTTACTCTTTAAGGCAGGAATAATTTCATATTTAATATCTAAATGTCTATCAAAATAAGTCAGTTTTCTCCAGTGAACTTTAAGGTTTTTGGCATCAAGATACATAAGAGCCTGGATATCTAGAGTTCGAAATCTATGATTTATTTCCATGAAGGTTGAGAATGCTCTACTCAAGGCTTCTCAGTGGTTCACCTGATAGAGCACATACCATGTACCGGAGTGGCCAAGGTTAGAATCCCGACTTGAGTGGATGTAATTTCCGATCTCTTTACCTTATTTTATTCTATATTCCTTGTCAAATTAAGATAAAATACGAATCTTAAAAAGAAGCATGCACAACTGGTGGTTCTAATACTGTTCAGGTTAGGAGGTTAAAAATGATATCAGTAGTACATTAATAAAGGTTTATTCCATTATTTGTGAAAAAAGTGTAATTGTTTTGCTAAAATGCTAAGCCAGATATAATATAGAATGCCAGAGAAAAGCACAAAGACAACAGCCACAAAGCATGCACAGACAAAGGACAAACTGCAAATCTATCTTGACGAGCCATCAGGTATTTGAGGGCATGACTAATTGCGACGCTCTCTTACTCGGTGTATTGGCCGCCAGAATGAGAGTGTGTGAGAGAACTTCTCTTCGTGTCATTACAGCGGGTCATAATGCCTGGATATCATCAGCAAAAACAAATGGACATGATTCATTGTTGTTATTTGCTTCAGCTCACCCTGTCCACCCACTATATGTCTTCTCCACCTCAAAATCAATATGTCAGCGTAAGCCAGTGTGTTTGATTCACTTTTTCTGGTTTCTTTCAATTTCGTTTCAGAGACATTTATTCAATCTGTGTCACTTGGTTTCTTTGGTAAGCTGGCTGAACTGACCTTGTTTGCCACAGAGCAGTGAGAAGTGTAAGTGGTAAGATGCTATTCCAGGACGTCCGCTGCTAACCCTTCAGAGTACATCTGTAATTTATCATTTAATCTTAATGTAGTGAAAGGATGGAAGCTCTATACAGGAACATACACTAAGTAGACTCTTTAAATAGCCTCTCAAAAAGCACAATTTATGTAGTTCATGTTTTATAACTTAAAATCATATATGTAAGAAAAACGTCTTCTTTTGGTGAGCTGTTTTCTTTGACTTTGCAGTCAAAGCCCCCTGCTGTCAATGGTGGGGAATGGACAGAGCCTAAAATGGCCTTTTAGTATGGCTATTTGCTACATGATGCTAACAGATAGATAAATGACCTTACAACTTCATAGTGACCACAATTTAAGTGCTGGAATTATCAGATTAAGTCCCGACAGTGACAGTGTATGGATTTAAAGGAAACAACATTAAAACCTCCAAAATGTAGATTTAGCATTTTATATAAGCAATTAATAAGCTGAACATCGAAACAATTCAGCCTCCGCACATCCCACTTTTGGGTCTTGTGATAGTCACAGTATTGTACCCTTGTACCTGTACAATACACAAGATGGGGTGAGTTTTCCTAGTGAGATTTTCCACTGCCAATCCTGCATAACCAGTAAATTAGAGTATCACATTTTAAAAAAGCAAACATACTACCTCTATGGCAGGCCAAAACTTGCTCTGGTCTTCCAAAATAGCACTGACGTGGAGTTACATTAGCTTTGTTAGTATGATTATGGAACGTTCCTTACAAATGGATCCTGTCAAGCCAAAATAGAGGGGCCAGTTGGAAATCAACACAAACATCTAGTCCCCACCAGTACATTAAAGATTCTACAGATGTCTCTGGTCAGCACCTGCCCCAAAAGCAGTGGATAACATATAACCACCCCAGGACAGGCATAGGCAACTTGGGTGTAGCTGTTCTGCAGTGGGGTCTTGCAGTCAGTTCCAAATGTGAATGCAGGGATCCACTGCAAACTGTGGTACATACACTGCTCAAAAAATAAAGGGAACACTAAAATAACACATCCTAGATCTGAATGAATGAAATATTCTAATTAAATACTTTGTTCATTACATAGTTGAATGTGCTGACAACAAAATCACACAAAAATTATCAATGGAAATCAAATTTATTAACTCATGCAGGTCTGGATTTGGAGTCACACTCAAAATTAAAGTGGAAAAACACACTACAGGCTGATCCAACTTTGATGTAATGTCCTTAAAACAAGTCAAAATGAGGCTCAGTAGTGTGTGTGGCCTCCTCGTGCCTGTATGACCTCCCTACAACGCCTGGGCATGCTCCTGATGAGGTGGCGCACGGTCTCCTGAGGGATCTCCTCCCAGACCTGGACTAAAGCATCCGCCAACTCCTGGACAGTCTGTGGTGCAACGTGGCGTTGGTGGATGGAGCGAGACATGACGTCCCAGATGTGTTCAATTGGATTCAGGTCTGGGGAACGGGCGGGCTAGTCCATAGCATCAATGCCTTGGTCTTGCAGGAATTGCTACCACTAGAGTGAAAGCACCACCAGCATTCAAAAGTGACCAAAACATCAGCCAGAAAGCATAGGAACTGAGAAGTGGTCTGTGGTCACCTCCTGCAGAACCACTCCTTTATTGGGGGTGTCTTGCTGATTGCCTATAATTTCCACCTGTTGTCTGTTCCATTTGCACAACAGCAGTGAAACTGATGTCAATCAGTGTTGCTTCCTAAGTGGACAGTTTGATTTCAGAAGTGTGAGTAAGTGTGTGTAACTTGGAGTTACATTGTGTTGTTTAAGTGTGGCCTTTATTTTTTTGAGCAGTGCATATTAACTAGCTGCCCCAAACACAGACCACCAAATGGCAACGGAGGTCTAACTGGCCTAGATGACAAGGCATTGGACTGGCTTGCCTCAGCAGAGCTAGTGAGGGAAGAGGGTTGCATTGGGAAGGGCATCTGGTGTAAAACCTAGTCCAAATTATTGTGCAAATCACTGCATGGGTGATTTCCCATGAATAAGACCATACCATACTTTGGAGATTCTGTGATAAAGTGACACCACATTTGAAAAAAAATGCATGCTAGGACAAAATAAACAGATTTTGGATGCAGTTATTGGGCCATAAAATGAGAAACCCCCACATTTTGGACTTCCCATGTAGCATAAAATCCATGGTTATCATGTTATTATACCCGCGACATACACACTGTGGGGATTTGTAGCCTAGTTGAGCACCAGTTCACTTGGGAACAACCACAGTGATGTGAGGCGGTGCATTGCATTATGGGAACCTCCCTTGTTATTTCATGGGTAAACAGTTCCTCACAGTCCGTTTCCTCTGTGTATTCTGTATAAATCCATGTATTATTTTTCCCTGTTTCATCCATCTGTGCACATACATAGGCATAACACCTGAAAGCCTATGCACAAATACACATCATGAGAATTGTATATGCATTGTTTAAGGAGTACAGTGGAGATTAGTGTGCGTTTACTGCAGATCTTGTGTCTCTTATATTCTGTTAAGTTTTCATCCCCTAGTGCGTGTTATCTTGAGTGTTTATATGGGAGGGGGCTTTGCAGTGGTTAATGGGAGGCAGTATGGTGCAATAACAATGTTTGATAAAAGCTGGGGTTCCGAGTGATCACTCCTCTTCCTGCGCTAGCTCTTCTTCCCACTGCTGGCTCCCCATGCCATGTTGCTTTGGGTAATTTACCAGCAGCAGGATATGCCTTCAAGCTCTCAAACAGATAAAGACAAGCACGTACACACAACTGACTTTCCTTCGAATTAGGCCCAGTGTTCCCGCCTCGACTCTTCTAAACACTTAAGAAACTTTTCAGCCTTAACTTTTTTTTTTCCCTCCTCCTCCAAAAGTGCAAGTGTAGTATTACCTCAAATCTGTACTGCATGGTTGGGTAACTGCTAAAGAGGTGTATACTACTGCGTCTTTTTCTGCTACATGAACAATGATATCATAGTAGTACAGAAAAATATTTAAACTATAAAGTATGAGACAGAATTTGTAAAGAATAGAGTCAGTTAAGAGCATGGAATAGACCAGTCATTCTCAAACTTTTCACACCAAGTACCACCTCAAAAATATTATGTTTATGTACCATCTAAAATTAGCTAAAATCTTGACTAAACCAGTGTAAAAACAGGACAAAACCCTGGACTAACAATAAACCAGGATTAAAGCTGGTCTAAACCAGGACAAAACCAGAACTAATCCAGGTCTATACCAGATCTAAACTAGGTCTAAACCAGGACTAATCCAGGACTGGACCAGTTCTAAACCAGGACTAATCCAGGACTAATCCAAGACTAAAACAGGACTAATCCATGTCTAATCCAGGTCTACACTATGTCTAAACTAGGTCTAAACCAGGACTAATCCAGTACTGGGCCAGGTCTAAACCAGGACTAATCCAGGACTAATCTGAAACTAAACCAGGATTAATCCAGGTCTACACCAGGACTAATCCAGTTCTAAAGCAGCATTAATAGGGCTGGCAGTAGCTCAGTTGGTAGAGCCACTTGTCCACTAACCAGAAGGGCGGTAGTTCAATCCCCACTCCCACCATTGCATACTGTTGTTGTGTCCTTGGGCAAGATACTTAACCCATCTTGTCTACACACACTGGTGTATGAGTGTGGTTCCTTGTTGTAAAGTGCTTTGAGTACCCATAGAGGTAGAAAAGCACTATATGAATGTGACTATTTACCATTTTTAGTCCAGGTCTACACCAGGGCTAATCCATGTGTAAATCAGGACTAATCCAGTTCTAAACCAGCATTAAACTAGGTCTGAACTAGGTCTGAACCAGGTTTAAACTAGGTCTAAACCAGGACTAAACCAGAACTAATCCAGGTCTATACCAGACCTAAACTAGGTCTAAACCACGACTAATCCAGGACTGGGCCAGGTCTAAACCAGCATTAATCCAGGTCTACACAAGGACTAATCCAAGTCTAAACCAGGACTAATCCAGTTCTAAACCAGAACTAATCCAGGTCTCAACCAGGTATAATCCAATTCTAAACCAGAACTAATCCAAGTCTAAACCAGGACTAATCTAAGGCTGGATCCCATTTCTACCCCTTAGCCCTTTGCCTTAGCCCTAGCCCTTCATTTTGCGCGTTCACGAGAGACAAAGGGCTATCCCAATTCTCTTTTGCAGTAAGGGCAAGGGCTAAGGCGAAGGGCTGAACACCCCTCCAAACGGAGCATTTCCAGATGCACACTTAAAACCAAGGGGTACAAGGAGTTTACCATGATATGTCGTGTTTATGGGTAACATGGCAGCAACAAAGACGTATATTCTGCATTTATGACCATTTTAAGAGTTATGACAGAGTTCTTTTGTATTTCGTTCACCTTGTGCTTGTGCTTTAAAAAATGTAGGCTACATACAATTTGCTCGCCTAATGGCAGTGCCTTACGCCTTGTTATTTTGTTGCTATTTCTTTTGTATTTATGTTGTAACTAAATAGTTTCACCATTTTGAGCTG